>BQNB010066698.1:0-34464 GCA_026074375.1 Tanacetum coccineum
TCTATGTTTAATTGTATGTGACTAAATATACAAAAAAACATGCTTTGTTGGTTGTACATTGTTTACAGTCACTAAATTATACCTATTTAGTCACACAAAAAACGTGGATACGGACACTAAAGCTTTCTTATGTGTAACTAACTCGAATGCGTGACCGTAGGTGACCTACGGCCGCACGACCTTTTATCACATACGAAACTTTTCGTGTGTGTGACTATATGTATATAGTCACACATTTCTGGTGTGACCAATACCACTTTTTGTACTAGTGATTTTACAAAATCAAGAAGAAACCGTGAAACAATGATTAATTGTTGTTGAAATCGTTGTTGTAGTCAAAGTACTTGAGCTTTTGTTAACAATTGATGAGCTTAAAACGACGAACGGTGCACAAACTTTCAACTTGAGATGATTAACGATTGATTAAAACTCAAATAAGGACTAACGATGCAATAACGATTCACTTTGAAGGGTTAAAGGCTGAATTATAAGTAATAAGGACTAACAGTGTAATGTAGTTTCAACAATGAGGGTTATTAATCAACAAAGGTCTAACGATGAAATTCACTTGAGTTCTAGGAACTGCATGTGACAAAAATGAATTTTGTTTAATAAATAAAACATTTCCCTCCTTTACGTCATCTTCTTTATTTTAAATTTTGTAAAATGGAACGAATGGATTTGATATCTCGCAGAATGGTACGTTTATCGTCGGTAAGAAATAAACACACCACTTTGATCGAAAAAGGATCATGATCATAATGGTATAGGTTATAAGTCTCGTAATGAACCGTCACTCAAAACCAAAATCCCAAAAACAACTTAAAATCGAGTATAGTTTCTTCCTGTATTATTATTTAATCGCCTCCTTTACTGTAAGTGCTAAATTATCTTGCTAAACAGTTTGTTTAATCGCCTTCCAAAACGAAGTTATTTAATCTCCTCGTCAAAAAATGTTGTTAACTCGCCTTCCAAACAAACTTGCTAACTCGCCTTCAACAGAAACTTGTTTACTCGCCTTGTTAAACGTATTGTTAACTCGCCTTCTAAACAAATTGTTAACTTGCCTTCCCTTAAGGTTGATAACTCGCCTTGGCAAAAACACTTGATAACTCTCCTCGTGCTTTGATTGTTAACTCGCCTTCTAGATAGAACCAAAACGTACTAGTTGTCCTTTTGGTCAGGATCTTTAAATCCTAGTAGTTGTGTAACATAAACCTCTTCCTCAATAGTTCCATATAAGAAAGCACTCTTCACATCCATTTGATATACCAGAAAACCCATAAAAGAAGCATAAGACAAAAACAATCTTATTGCCTCAATTCTTGCCACAGGAGCAAAAACTTCTTCATAGTCTATACCTTCTTCTTGTCTATGACCCTGTGCAACCAACCTTACTTTATTGCTAATCACAATCCCCCTTTCATCTTTCTTGTTTCTGAAGACCCATTTTGTTCCAATGGCCCTCTTTCTAATAGGCAAATCCACAAGTATCCAAACCTGTTAGAGTTTGAATTGCAGAAGTTCTTCCTGCATTGCTTTCACTTTCATTCTCCCCAAGATGAATCAGATAGAGCATTAGTAATGCTTTGTGTTTAGATATCTGTGATAGGAAACAAGCATAAAAACAAGTATTTCATGTATAATGTGTTTTTTTGTTCATAGACAACACGGAGAAATACTTGATCAGAAGTATGTTTGTCATTCTTCCTTGTCTGAACAGATGACTTCACATCACCAATCTGACATTTTCACCTTGGTGATCTTTATGAATTCGTATAAAGGAAGTGGTTGGAAACTGTATAGGTAATTTATGATGTTCCCTAAATCATCTTCAGTTTCATCTTCGTCATGAAAAACTCAAGCATGAGAGGCTTCAAGTGGGTATGACTACCTCCCATAGGAACATGGCTTAGGGCTATCATGATCATATGAACCTAGCAGATTAAAACTGAGAACCCACAATGTTAAGGTTAAAAAAACGACCAATATTAACTTCAGACTGCAGTGATTAACAGTTGGTCCATCAGTTATTACTTTTTCTTAGAAAAAAAAAAAACGCGTATCAACTTTATACTTGTCTTTTTCATCATTCTCATTATCTAGACCATCTTCATCCTGCTTTTGATCATCAGTAGCAGATTTTGGTTCACCATTATCAACATCCTTGGAAGGTGAATCAAAGTATGAAGCATCTTTCCAAATTGGCATCACAATGCAATCTTGACTGATTTCTTCTGATGTACCTATATTAAGTTCTCCTTGTGTACCTGCAGATTCATTAATGATTGTACCTGCAGCAATTGGGTATATAATCATTGGAGATAGGGTTTATTTCTTTAGAAATCCAATATGCAAGTTTTCCCTTCTTACCCTCGCTGTTCTAGTTTGAATACCCTTAAAAGCTTACTTACTTAAGGAATATCCAACAAAGAAACCTTCATCACTTTTGGCCATCAAACTTGCCTAAAACATCTAAAGTAATAAGAATGGTAACCATGACCCCCAAGATGTTCTCATAAAGCGTATAGCTGGTTAAAAACCTCTAAAAAGTTCATAAGGTTCTTGTTATGAAGGCTTGACTACTAGTGGATAAGAGAAGTGGCTACTAAGTGAAAGATTGGTGACTTTTTAAAGGAAATGCAAGGGCTAACCCTATTATGTACATAGCAAGCAGTACTAATTGCTTCAGCCCAAAATGTGATAGGTAACTTAGAGTCAGCTAACATTGTTCTAGCAGCCTCAATTAGTGTCCTATTCCTCCTCTTAGCCACACCATTTTGCTGAGGAGTCCTGGCTACACTATATTCCCTCTTAATTACCTTTTTCTCTGTAGAAATCATCTATAACATTATCTTAAACTCCTGTTCCCATCCATTATCACCTCCGATTATTTTCACTGTCTTATCCACTTGAGGTTTTTATTTCTTTGAATTGTAAAGTTCTTTAAGAATCTCACTGGTTTCATCCTTAGTTGCTATAAAGAAACCCCAAGTAAACCTGCTATAATCATCAGTGACTACTAAGCAATACTTTTTATGCATTAAACTACTCACAAAGGTTAGACCAAACAAATCCATATGAAGCATAAACAAAGGCTTAGTAATTGGATTCAGAACTTTGGACTTACAAGAAGCTCTTTGTTTGCTTCCCTTTTAAGACAAGCAACACCCAGGTTTTTGGTCATTTTCCAAAACGTTATGTAGGCAATTCTCTTACAAGATTATCCTTAAGCCAAGCTTAATTTATTATCTTAAACTTATAATATGACCAAGCCTCCTATGCCAGAGCATTGATTCATCTAATGTAGCCTTTGCAACAAGACAAGTTAAACTCTCTTTAGGAAGCAATGTTTCTTCAATCAAAAATGTACAGATTATCCTTCAAGGAATTTTAAGAAGTATTGATTTTCATCAGGCAACTAAAAATTCAGGAGATAGGACAAGACATTTAGTGTCAGTAAAAAGGACACATTCCTTTTTGTCACACATCTGTAGACACTAAAAAGATTAGAATTTTAACTCATTGACAAAGGATACATCTTCAAATTAAGACTAACATTTTAAGTGTTCCTTTACAAAAAATCTACCACCATGTGCTCCTCCTGCTAAATGTAACATAACCTCTAATCAAATTCCTAAAATCTAAGAGATAAGCATGTTTTCCAGTCAATAAGTGCCTTGAGCATCCACTGTCAACAAATCCTGTGTCATTCTGTTGTGGCTTGCCCTGCACATTAAAATAAGGAAATTAGATTCCTTTGGGGACCCAAGCCATTACTAACTTGGATCTGCCTCGTGTATTAATGTAGTTGTGTCTTTTAAAAGCCAGTGTTGCACCATTAGGTTTTGTAGGTCTCCAAACCTAACATGCTGAGGTCTTAACAGCATTTATCCCTTTTGCGTTAACAGCATTAACTGGTCCTGTATATGACCTAGCAGTATTACCTGCTCTGGGCCTTTCAGTATGATAGTGTCTTATGGCAATATGCATATATTTTCTAGTTAATGTTGTTTGCTTATAAAAGGGCCTCTGAGCAGTTGATTGTGCTTGTTTAGAAAAATATGACATTGATTTAGCACTATGAACTGCAGGTTTGAGGTGAGCAGTATTAACATGCCTAACAGTATTAAGTGGTGTGAGGCCAGTTTTCAACAAAACTGCTCTTTGAGTCATATTCCTGTGTACACTAAGGTGTGTGGTTTTGGCAAAATAGTCATAATCAACCCTATTGTAATTATTTCTAGATACTATTCTTTTTCTTTGATGGTGATTACAGTTAATCTGCACATGATCAAAACTCCCACAAATAAAACAAGCTTTGTTATACATCACAAAATTTCTTCTTAGTTGATTGGACTTCTGTCCATTCCAATTTCTTTGATTCCCCCTAGGAGATTGTAATCTATAAATCTCTACATACCTAATTGACTTTTTAATTAGTTTTTCATGATTTTTAAGTTTAACAAACTCTGCCTTTTTATCAACAGAAAAAAAATAGTTTCTTTATCAACATTAAGTGAAGACTCAACAAAGCTACTTGTGTCTTTTGATACTTGTTCTTTTACCAAAGAGTCCATCAGAATTTTCCTTAAGGAAATCATTAATTTTTTTTTATCACAAACAACCATTAGACTCTTGCTCACTACCTTCAAAACCATAAGACTTTGAATTCAGGCTCTTTGAATTCATCAAGACCAGATAAACTAAATCAAGTTTTTTTAGGACTTATTATTGATTAAAGGATGAGGGGGAGGTACTGCACTATACCACCAAAAACCCGTTTTACTTTTGTCATTATCTGACTCCCTAACAACTTATCTAGGTCCTTTTGAGGCTTTAGTCAAAGTTCTTATTTTTAGAATTTGTAATGCCCCTCTTTTTATTGCTTTAACTTTTCATAAGCTCACTTCTTTAACAACATATTATTTCATAGTCTTTTACAATCTACTTCTCTTTTAACAACTGCCAACTTCTTCACAAAAAAGAAACCTCTATTTCTTTCATATATAGAGAAGTTGTTCTTCTACAGTTTGCTGAAACCTCTTTTATTAAGTACTGTTTGAAATTTCATCAGTTGATTAAGGTTAAAAAAAATCAAATCATCAATCACACTGTTTCTTAAAGAGTTTCATAGTTTTTTTCAGATCTAGTTTTATTAGTTATACTCAGAGTTTGAAAAACGCCATTAAGCCATGTTTGTCTGGAACCTGTTCTATCGTGCCATGTCACTACCAGTCAAAACCTACACCAACTATAGCCAACATTGCCTTTAAGATGGTGTCTTCATTGTTTCCTTGCTTCCCCTAGTGTTGTCTTAGATTTCTGAATTTGACCCCCTTGTTCCTTAGGTGCTACTAACACTTACCCTGGCAAATTATCCCATCTATTACGTTGAACCACTCCTACCTTTGGATTTTATCATACCCACAGCATATCATTAGCATTAATGAAAATTTTCTTACCTGTCCTCTGATAGTACCTCTTTGCCCTCATACTTAGCAGAGAGAGCTGCCACTTCAAATCCATTGCTTCTAGATCATCTTCATGAATTTGCTCTAAGTCTTGCTATAGGAGATTAGAACCATTGGGATTCTCAATCATGAAAGCATACACAGCATTATCACTGAAGCTAGCAGTACTAACTTGAGGACTATCAGCATTAACATTAGGGCTAGCAGTACTAACTTCATATGCAGGTATAGCAGTATTAACATCATTAGTACTGCTAGTGCTTGGAGCAGTCATGAAGGCCAAGTTTTGAGCACCACTACTTGCACAATAAATTTCTCTTTACACTTTTTCAATAATAATTAGAAGTTGGTTTTAACAAATCATCGATGCTCATTGTTTTTCAATTTCAGCCTTAATTCATCCAACTACAACATGAAGTATTCCTACTCATGAGGCAACTGTTCAAAAAAATAAATTTAAGTCTTCTTGAGTTATGTCCACACCCAAAATGCAACCTACAAACAATCCTCTAGAGCCTTGTTAAAGAAAGTCAAGATACTCTGACTTGAGCACTAAAATTTTCATATTGTTGCTCGTCCAAAAGTGTCTTCTGTGTTTTCTTAGTAGCTTCATTACCTCCAAATCGTGTTTCGATGGCAGCAAACATTGTTTTAGCATCAGTGTACTGACTGAATGTAAGTTGATGTTCATTGGGAAGAGCCATGAGTAGCAAGCTTCTAGCCTTCACATCATTCTTCTTGTTGGTCCTTTCTTCAGCAGTTACAAGCCCTGACATCTTTATAACTGAAGTACCATTCTCTTGTGCTGTTTGTGGTACAGATACCCATGAGTTACCATTCTTTATGACTTCCCATAGAGCATATCAGTAGTACTATGGAATTCTGTCTTAATCTTATCACCAACCACATCTCATACTCACCTATTTGAGTATGGGTAGACTTAGAAGTAGTATACTATGTGCAGAATCACATTCCAGATCAAAAAGGGGGTTTTTTCTCAAAAGTAAAGCTCATAAACCACTTTGTTTGATACCTAAACCTTGATCGATTCCTTAGCTTGTCTAAGGTTAAATTACCTTGAATAAATCCAAAATAACTTGTTGTAGAAACTTGTGATGATATAGCAAAAGTATATGTGGAATCTACACCTTAATATCTAGAAGAATAAGTGAATAGAACAGTAAATTTTAATGCACAAAGATATAACCAAAGCCTTGACTCATCCAATATTAATAGATCCAATAATACTAAGTACTCTTTAACTAGTACAATAAAGAAAAGGAAAAAAAGCATAAAAAGATAGGGACTAGGAAAAGAGTAAAAAACAAGGAGATAGGACCTATGAGAAGAAAAGAAAATATACTGGAAAATAAAATTAACGAAAGAAAGAAAAATAAGAAAAAAATATAACAAGACGACAAAGCAAGCAAAATATCCGAGAACTATCAAAAAACATCATGCCAAATACCCTCAGCCGCCCACCCACCTGACTACTCCCCCCATCACCTCCCTCCCCTCCGACACCCTCATCACACACCTCACAACCTGACTCCTTGCCCCTCCCCGCCTACCCCCCTCTCGACCCACTGTCACCACGCCCACCCTAACCACCCCAGACTCCTCTCACCCACTCCTTGTAAACCCCCCAATGTCCTCATAACACCCTACGCGACATTTAAACACCACAAAACCATACAACAATACCCCCACAAAGAGCCCACTCACCTCCATAAATATACTACGGAACCTAGTCCCTCTCTAACCACCACATCCAACAGAACAACAGACCCATATCGACATATACATAACCCATCAAAACTATAAATTATCTTCTAAGCTTCATCTCCAAGTAATCCATATCACTTTCCTCGTCTTTATCCTCTACCAGTTATCAATTTCATCTAACAGAATTAAAACCATCAGCATAAACATTATATGAACCAGCAAGCACTAATCACCTATAATCAGATAAGAACCATAAGAACAATCGGTACTAATATATACTCACATAGTAACTGATGAAACTATGCAGTCATAACTTTACTACAATCAAGCCTTAAACTACTTAGCCATAAATTTTCAATCTTCACCTTGACAGTACCTAAACTTCAACAGACATCAGTAACTTAATACTAACAGTACTAACTTATACTAACAGTAGTAACTTTATACTACCAGTACTAACTACTTAGCATAATTTTCATTAGTATCACCAACAGTACTAAGATATGCTTGACAGCAGTAATATATACCTGAGCAGCAGTAACTCTAAGAATCATCTTGAAGTCTTTAAGTCCTAACAAGCCTCAACAAAAACTCACACATCTCTCCCTCTCTTTCTCTTGGTTCTCGGTAAGAAAACAACACCAACAACATTCCATAGTTTTGATTTTGTTCAAGATCCATCTATTTAAATCTTATTTCTAACCATATCTAAGGGTGTTCCAAAGGTTTGATTATATTTTTTCAAGGTTTTTCTTTAAGATCTAAAGTTAGGGTTTTAAGATTTGTTGTTGGGTTTTATAGATCTATTATTTTGGGGTATAGATCATGTGATTTCTCTACTTGTTCTTCATTCTTGTAAGTGCCTTGATCTTTTCTTATGGTTTGCTTATGTTCTTTAATATATGTTCAAGATTCATACATTCATATGTTGTGTTTTAATTTTTGAAAGATTATAAAACAAAATTTTATAAATAATGATATTACTTTATTTTACTAGTTCAATATTATGTTCTTGGTGAGATGAGAGTTGAATAAGAGTTGCAACAATAGAAATGAAGGGATTAGGTTAGATTTAGGTGTGGTTTTGTTGTGGATTAGTTGTGAATGGAGATTAGGCTAGATTAGGCACTATTGTGAAGTTTGGGTGGATTTTAATTGCGTTTTTGACAAAAAGTGCTTGATGTCCTGAATTTGTTTTGGGGTTTTGGTCGACCTAAAAATATTTTCATTAGGCGTAAAAGTAGTTTTTGGAGATTTCGTTTCGAATAAATAGTTTTTCATATATCGCACATTAAAATTAGACTTAAAACGGCCAAGTTATAGCCAAATAAAACTTGAAACATTTTTCGACAAAACCGAATGAATAGTGTGCTGATGTGAATAGTAAAATGAGTTTTCGGACATTTTTGGACTTTCTAAACACATATAGTAACACATACATATTGATTAGTATCATTTAAAGACGCCGTTAATATATTTTAGGAAAAGCGTTAAAGTTACTAAAAATAGTAAGTTTGGTAAAAATTTAGCGAAACGAACATAGAAGTTAAGAGATTAAGGCTAGTTAGTGCATTTTGAAAATATGGAAACTTAAAAAATATAGGGGACGGTATTAACGTTTCGAAACTAAAAACTTTCCTAAAATAGAAACTTTCTAAAAATAGTAATTTTTGGTTAAACACCAAAACTTAAAGAAAAATTATATGATTTTATTTCGTCATGATTTGATAATCAAAACAAAGCAAACACACATGGATGACTTTTGGTGATGAACATATTGTGCAATTCTTGGCATGTTTTTTGTATTTCTAAGACGCGTTATTATTCTAAGTCGCGGCTAGATTTCTATATCATCTTTTACTTGCGTGATTATCATTTGCTCATCTTGCTAAGGTGAGTTCATAGCCTTATGTTTTACTATTTTTACTTTACTATTTTGGGGTGAAAAACATTACTTGTTTTTAAACTATGGACATAATTACTTTATGTTTTCTTTTCTTGATTACATGTTGCCTAAGTAGCGAATATACCACTAATGCCCGAATTATCATGAACCGTCAATTGCTTAACCGACCATACTGGTTAAGTAAGCGTGAATGTTGTAAATAGATCTATTGGGAGTAATTATCCCTATCCGGGTAAGTAGCGCTTACTTAGAATTCGTTAGGTCACGAGAACAACAATATAGTACCAAAATGTCCTATTGTCAATAGGTGGATCTTTGTCAGATACATTTAGATTCGAGTAATTCTATTATGGCATATAAAATGCTTCCTTTTTAAATTGAGCTTCAGAGTCATAATGCTTAACCGCAATAGTAAACTGTATTTTTATGTGAAGTTGGTACTCCTATAACTGTCACGTGTTGTACTGTAAATTGGTCCACTCTTATATTAAATTCAAACCTATGAATTAACCAACTTTATGTTGACCGTTTTAGCATGTTTTTTCTCATGTGCTTAGCTATGGATGTCTTTGCTATGCTTTAAGTTGATGCCTAGCATTGGACCGCTTTTCAACAATAAATACTCTTATCTAATGTTAACATGCGTTGTCAAACTTTAAAAAACCAATTCTTCGCTTCCGCAATCATCGTGATGAGGGCCATATTAAAACTTTAACTATTTTAATTAATGCAACGATGTTGGATTTTTAAACGTACTTTTAGAGGTCGTTCTTTGTATCTTGTGTGATGTTTAAAAACGTCCATGGCCTCCAGGACACATGTTTATCGACTAGGCCCCTATTTGGGGGGTGAGAAGTTGGCCACCATCGTGAATCAAACATTTGCTTGAAGATTTATAACATCCATTTGTTTCGATATCCCAATCCGGCAATCAAGGCTTCGTAATCCGCATCCATTTGTTTTGGCATCAAACCAAAATCTTAGACATAAGTAAATTCCTCCCTTCTGGTTTTGTGAGTATCACAAGTCCCGCCCCCCTGAAAAAACCATCCTGTGCAAGATGATCCGTCAGTAAACAAAATCTATGGGTTTGGAAAGTTGTTCTTTCCCACTTCCATCAAGAGTATCCCGGAGAGTCCCCATTTTCTTGTCGTTCGAACTATGAAGTCAGCTAATATATGCCAGCCTTAACTGGAACACTCTAGGTTCCTGTAATGTATTGGTATTCCTCCTAATTCGTATACTCCATTTTTGTAGCCTGTCCAAGCTACTTTCGTAATATGATAACACCTGCATTAACGACAGTGGTTCGTGAATTAACTATGATTAGGTATTCTTGAAATATCTCTAAGGAGCATACATGGCATGTACTAGAAGGCCATCACTAGTTTATCCTATTGATGTGTAGTTTATTACCGACCTCTTAATGCCCTGCTGACGAAAGTAATAGGCAATTGCTTAGTTCTCTCTCTCCGTCATCATGACCCTGCCTTACCGACTCCTGCTGCTGCTAAATAGAATGATAAGCTCCTTATTTTCCATTGGCGCGGTTTAACATAGGATCCTCGGCGTATTAGAATTCTTCATTTGCTTGAACATTTTGTACATCTTCCGCGCGGATCTCAAGAAACTCGCTTTTCTTTTCGTGCATTTTTTCAAAGAATTAAAAAAACAGTAATGATTTCTCTGCTGACTAGGCTAAGAACCTGTTTAGGCTTGCGAGCTTTTCTTTTAGCTTTTGTACATCCTCTAAGCATTTTGGGGATGGAAGACTTAAGACAGCGTCTACCTTGCCTAGGCATACTTTCAACCCTCTGGTGTTAACTTTGTATCCCAAGAACGTCCCTTCTTCTACCCTAAAGGTATACTTTTTAGGATTCAATTTCATGTTAATTTCCCAGAGAGTTTTGAACGTCTCTTCTATGTATCTAACTATCTCATCTTCCGTGCGGCTTTTGATGACAAGGTCATCCACGTACACTTCGAGATTTCTACCAATCTGTTTGTGGAATGCTTTGTCCACAAGACGTTGGTAAGTTGCTTTAGCATTTCTTAGGCCGAAAGGCATCTTTGTATAGCAGAATATTCATTGGCTTGTGATGAATACGGTTTTTTCTTCATCTTTATTTGCCATTTGTATTTGATGATAGCCTTTATATGCATCTAAGAAGGATTAGAAAAGGAATCCGTACAAGGATTCCACCTTCCAGTCTATCTCCGGTAGAGAATAACCGTCCTTTGGGCATGCTTTGTTTAAGTCTTTGAAATCTACGCACATCCTCCAACTATCATCCTGCCATCTTTACCATCACCCGGGGTTAGGACAACCAGTCATAGGTAGTGTATTTTCCCAACATGATTCTGCCTCCACAAGTTGCCCTGCTTCTTCTTGTATTGCCTAGTTTCTATCAGCTGTTTGCCCTCTTTTCTTTTGTCTAACCGGAGAGCGTCCCTTCTACACGTTTAAGCGATGTTTCGCAATGTGTCTTGGGACGCCGGTCATATCCGCAGGCTTCTAGGCAAAAATGTCCAAGTTACGCTAGAGCAGACCGCACAACTTGTTGTGGCCTTCTTTTATAAGGGTAGAACCAATCATTACTGTTTGTTCTGAATATTATGGATTTATTGCCACCTTGATTCTTTCTTCTACTGTTTGCGTGGTAGCCGAAAGGTTCCCTTCTGGTCCGGAGACCATCGTACATTCCAACGGGACCAGCCTGCTGCTCTTTAGAGTAATTACTCCTCCTTCCACCGAGAGCTTCAGCATTCCGTGAGATGTCGACAGAACTGCTTGTAATTTTCTGACTCCTGGTCTTCTAATAATTCCATTGTACAGAGATGATGACCTTACAACCACAGCAAAACATTCCAAGCTAAGTGGATGTTCTTCGTCTCCAATCTTCAGAACCAGTGGTTGTATTATGCCTATTTTCCATATTAATTTCGCGCTGAAATCCAATCAAAAGGGGTGGGTTGGCACAATTAGGTTTCTTTGAATACAGGATGAAGTTCGACTGAAAGCAATACTCATACAGTATTTTTGGAGGCTATCCGCCATCCACTACATGCGTATATGCAATGGCCTCTACATCTGCTTTGATTATCATTGGACCTTCTATCCTTCATCTTTATCTTAAGGGATGGGCAAAAAGGATTTCGGGTTAGGAGAAAAAGCTTTGTGTGGTACTATTTGCCTGCCACTCTTTTCCCAAGTTGGACCATTTGTAAGGCTAATTCTTTGTCCTTTCTGAAGGTTTTCCCTCTTTTTTTTTTTTCTTTTCTTTCGGCCGCCATTGTGGCTGTTCCTTTCCATTATTCTATTTGATCTCTTTAAATAAGTGCGACAGCTTTCCTGCTTTGAGCATTTCTTCTATTTGTTTCTTCAGGTGCATACACTCATCCGTGTTATGGCCTACTTCACCATGGAACTCGTAAAATTTAGCGTGATTTCGCTTCTCGACCGGAGTTGTCATTGGTGGCGGAGCTTTGAATTTTCCTTATTCTAAAGCGAAAGTTTCTTTGGGAGTTTTTATGAGGAGCGTGAATCGATCTTGCTTCCTTTCCGGTCTTTGCTGGTTCTGAAAGCCTCCTTTCTTGAAATGTTGCTTCTGACTACCCTCTTGTTGTTTCCATGATGGAAATGACTTCTTCCACTCGTGGTTCGAGGCTGGCACTTCCCCCCGAGGAAAGATGTGGTCACTCTCATCATTTTATCAACGATTTTTTAGGATTTTTCATGGAACGTTTGATGAGTTCAGGGCTTTGTGATCCAATGCAGAATCCAAAGATTCTCAATGCACTCTGCGCTCCCATAAACATCCCGTTTTCGACTTTATATCATTTCACAAAGTCTATCCTTAGACTCTCTCCATCCGTTGCATTGATGTTATGGATCCTCTATGGGATCTTGATGCATTTCTTCTGTTTTAGATAGTTTTTTCCAGGAAAGCTTTCTTTCAGATCAACATATAGGCTATCGATTCAGTTTAGAAGGTCGTCGGACCAAATACTCTATGTTTCCTTCAGCGTAATTTGAACATGTCACACCGGGTTGGCATAGACTACCGTTGCTGTGTTTTTGCGGCTGGCCTTGAAAGAAAGATTTTTAAGTGGGGAATTCCTCCAGACTGTACACTCCTGGTCATAAGTCATAATGTGTCTCGGGCATTCCCTTGTTTTTTAGGAATCAAAGTAGCGGATTCTAGGTGTAAAAAGGATCTAATTCTTCACACACCATAGGAATGGGACAAGTCCGTCCTCAACCTCCCACTGATTTCTTTCTTCTTTGCTCTTGACATCCAATTTGGGGGGGCCCGCCTCTACTATCCTCATTTATGAGCAGCGTTAAGCGTGCGACACAAACACTTTCACTCTGCTTTCCCACCTTTCGAACACGCCTTCCTTCTTACTCTTCGATTTTTGCCTTGGCGATCTTGACCGTCGCGTTTTTTTCTTAAAAACCATTGAGGTCTGGGTCTTGGCTACGGAGCGCCTAGATCTGTGCCATTTTTTTTCATGTTCCTTTACTCATCTTCCTCGACTCAAATACCGTGATGTTTCGATCATCCTTCAATGTTTAAGTCCGGGCTTTCACTTCTTATCAGCTTTTTGTTTTTTTTTTCTTCTCCGTTTATACTTCTCGGCTATGATGGCAGCATTGGTTTGTAGTTTTTGTCACAATACTCCTGGATGGCTTGTTCCAGATTCGGGTCCACCTCGTCTTGTAGAGTTTGGCTTTTTTCCTCTCCTACCGTATTTCGTACGCGAACATGGGGCAGGCTAGTGAGCGGATTGTTCATGATTTCTCATGGTGTGTTATTTTACGTAGAACGCAGTTGTATTCTGGTCCCACGGATGGCGCCAACTTGTTAGTACAAAAAGTGTTACGGGTCAAAAAGGTAAATCTGGGGTGGTTATTGGACTGGGCCAATGGATGAGATCTTGTACTAAACCAAGTGATAAGATGATTTCCTGCACAATCAAAGGCAAATCGTTAGTCTTATCGTGGGGATGGACCCCACAATTAGACTCCAGCATAAGAGTAAGTATTCATATTTGTCAGAGAATGCCAGAGTATGTGTGTGTAAATGTGATTAGAAAATTGTACCTTGTGGGGTGTTAGAGTGCCCCTTTTTATAGGTAAGCCCAATATTAGGTTTTCCTAATATTTCGCTTATACCTGTTAGTGGGCCGAAGTGGAATCCTTGTCAGGCAAGGATCTATTTATAATCGTGACTTGCGGATATGGGTTTGCCTAGCGAACTTCCACTGACCTACAAAAGTGTCCTCTGGAAGCCCTTCGTCCATCTTGCTATCTCTGGACAGTAGCCATTTTGTCATGGGCTTAGTTTTGGTCTATTGTGCTTTTTGATTGTCTTATTGGGATTGGGCCCATGTATGTCTTATGTAGTCCCAGGCCCTCAAAGCCTGTCTATACTGTTTATAACGTCATCAGTGTTGGAAAATTGTTTGAAACAGGTTGGTAGGCCTTTTAATGAAAAAACAAAATTTTATTGGTTGTTAAATGGATCTTATAGAACCTGCATTGTCAAGTAAACTTGTGAGAGTGTTTGCTTTACACCTAATATTAAATAAGAAGTGGAGAGAATGAAAAATGTGATGAAATGGAATATATTTGAATGTTAACGCATAGAAAAGGATTTGAATAATCGATAAACAAAGTTACAGAGGGAAATAAGTGGAGCGTTAAAGTGTTTTTGGAGGTTTAGAACATAAATGGTATGTTTCTTCATTTGTGAAAGATCGTTTAAAAGCACGTATTTTAAAAATAATAAGAAAGTTCGTTTTAAAAGCACTATAAGATCTAAACACGTATTTTAACATTTTGTATTTTTGTTTATGTTATTTTAAACAGTTGAAATTTGTTTATGTTATTTTAAGGACCTTAAAACTTTGAGTCTTGATGCAATCACACACCTTGTACAATCTCGTATATAGCTTCGAAAATACGGTTAACGCCCCTTCTTGTCCAATAGAACACAGTTAAAGTATCCATACCATACACGCCTACTAGTTAACACCCTTTTCTTGTTCATTTACTCGATAATACACGTAACACAAACATCGCATAAACAAGCGACTAACAAAAATCCTGTTGTGGTTATCTGAGATGATCCTTCATATACGTATACACATATAACACTGTTTTCTTCAATAAAGCACGTACAATATGGTAGACTAAAAATCATTGGGAAGCAGTAAAGTGGATTTTGAAATATTTGCGGGGTATTGCAAACGTGGGTTTAGGTGGTATGGGACAGATCGTGGCGAACCCATGTGACGTAACAGTTTAGTTGATTCAACAACCCTAAGTTATCCGGGCTAGTATGCCAGTGTTGTTTGGTCTAACTAAAAGTCCAACAAGTGGCATCAAGAGCTCGGGTTTGCGGGTTCTACTGGTTATCTAGGATCGATCATTAAGGGTTTCTTTTGTTCGGATTTTGCTATAGAAGAAAACGGTTTTGTTTTTGGGTATCTATATGATCGGAGACAAAATCATAGATTTGTATTTGTTCGTTCTTGAAAGAGCAGGTGTTTTGTTTAAGTTTTGAGGTTAACGAACAACAAGAAGCAACAGATTGATCGACAGAGGTTCTGAATCTGCCGTTGTTTTCCATTATTAGAGTTATTAAGGAAGAAGAAATGTAGGTGATAATGTTGATCTAAAACACAAGTAAAGTACAATTCTAAGGGTTTTGTTTTATCAGTTTGGGCCCAAGTTTTAAATAAGTTTGGATTTAGAGTTGGGCCAGGTTAGAATAAAAGTCTATTGATTTATTAAAGATTTAATATTTTAATAGAAGATTACTTTGAAGGGTATTTTGCACAAAGGACTTTGTTGTTTTGTGATTGTGAGGGTTTTTCACAAGGTTTAGCAAATCAACGAAAGGATAAAGAATGACGGGAGCCAAGTTTGACATCGAAAAATTTGATGGAACTGGTGATTTCGGGTTATGGAGAATCAAGATGCGTGCTTTGATTAATCCAACATGGATGTGAAGCAGCTTATGGAGGTTTACCACCCGCGGATATGCAGAAGCTCCAAAGAAAGCTGACAAAACAAGAAAAGAAATCTCACAGTCCGTTATTTTGTGTTTATTAACAAGGTTTTTAAGAGAAGTTACCGGAAGAACGAACTGCAGCGTGGTTTTGGTCAAAGCTGAAGACTTTGTACATGACAAAGTCAATGTCAACAAAGTTGTAACAAAAGAAAAGTTGAATACATTCACAATGCCGGCTGGACGAAAGATTTTCCGAGCATATAGATGAGTTCAACAAAATCGTTCCTGGATTTAGCAATAAGGGTTTTACCTTGTACTCGTTCTTCTTTTTCCTTCTTTTTTGTCATGATATAATTAGCTGTTATTGTGTGTTTCTTGTTTCGAAGTTCCGCTCTAATAATTAGGTTGTTGGTCGACTTAATTCCAACAAGTGGTATCAAGAGCTTTGGTTCGCGAGTTTAATCGGTTATCTAGGATCGATCAAGAAGGGTTTCTGTTGTTCGGATCTTGAACGACAGGGAGCAGCAGGTGTTTGTCGACAGGATTTTTATTGAAGATTGAGGTTGCGTTTTGGTTTTCGTCAGAGCATAAACGAAGAATACGAAGTGCAGTTGGTTTTTTCAAATAAAAAAAGGGGGCCACGTGACTTGTTTAAGTCAGATTCATAAAGGGATTAAAGAATGACGGAAGCCAAGTTTGACATCGAAAAATTCGATGGAACTGATGATTTTGGGTTATGGAGAATCAAGATGCGTGCTTTATTAATCCAACATGGATGTGAAGCAGCTCTGGAGGTTTTACCCGCGGATATGGAATATCAAACGAAAGTTGAGCTAAACAAGAAAGCTCACAGTGCCGTGATTTTGTGTATAGGTAACAAGGTTCCGAGAGAGGTTACCGAGGAGACGACTACAGCGGGGGTTTGGTCAAAGCTCGAGACTTTGTACATGACAAAGTCATTGGCCAACAAGTTGTATCTGAAGAATAAGTTGTATACATTTTACATTCCGGCTGGACGAAAGATTTCTGAGCATATAGATGAGATCAACAAAATCGTTCTTGATTTAGCAAATATTGAGGTAAAATTCGAGGATGGATATCTTGCTTTATTATTACTCACTTATTTACCAGCATCATACGAACACTTTGTGGATACCTTGCTCTAAGGACGGGAAGCTTTGACTTTGGAGGATGTGATGGCCATACTAAATTCAAAGGAAATCAAAGAAAGGTCTAAGGCGAAGGGGGATGATGGTGAAGGGTTATATGTGAGGCGAAGAACTGATCGTAGGGATTCACGTCAGTCAAGGGGAAAGTCAAGATCGAAGTCTCGAGGTTAAAGACTCAAGTGCTATATTTGCCAATCTGAGGATCACTTGAAGAGAAACTTTTCGAAGAATAATCGCAAGAAGTCAACGGGTTACGCCAAGAAAGATGAGCAACCAAGCTTTAGTGGTTCGACTTATGACGATTTTAAGGTGATGATGGTGATGAGCGCACAGACTCAGGCTCTACTAGATTGGATCATAGATTCAGGATGTTCATACCACATGACACCCAAGTTAGATATACTTTTTGATTTTCTGGAATGCGATGGGGGCAGTTTACAGTTGGGTGACAACAGGGAGTGTAAGATCAGAGGTATTGGCAAGGTGAGGATACAACTGAAAGATGGGTCAAGTTTTATGTTACACAATGTCAGGTATATTCCTGAATTGAAAAGAAACTTGATATCGTTGGGAACTCTTGAAAAAGAGGGATATACCGTAAAATTGTAGTCGGGTAAAATCAAGGTGATTAATGGTTCCAGGGTTATTTTATCTGGAATACGAAGGGATAATTACGTATACTCTTTGGATGGCCACGCAATGGCAGGTGAGCTTAATGCTAGTGTTGAAGAAAAAGACAGTCTTGCATAGGTTTGGCATAAAAGACTGGTATAGACTATATATGCTTGATGATGAATTACCTAAAATAGTCACTAGCAGGAACGTGGTCTTCAATGAAAGTGTCATGTACAAAGACACATTGAAGAATTCTGGTGCAGGTGATAAGTCTGTTGAGGAATTACAGGTTGAGGTGGAACTACAGAGGTTAAATAATCATACGCTTAAGGTAGATCAAACAGATCAGGAAGATGGCGATGATAAAGATGCAGGGGATCAAGAAACTGATCAGCCACCGAATCTCACAGATTATCTGTTAGTTCGGGATAGAGAGCCAAGGACACGAACAAAACCTTTGAGGTTTCGAGATGAAAGTAATATGGCTGCTTACGCGTTTGTTGCAGCAGAGGAAGAAGATACTCATGAATAATTGACATACCAAGAGGAAGTTGCTTGTGAAGACAGTTATAAGTGGAAAGCCGCTATGAAAAAAGAGATAGATTCTCTTAGGAAGAACAAGACCTGGGAGTTAGTAGATCATCCAGCTGGGCAAAAGTTGGTTAGCTGCAAATGGCTGTCCAAGATAAAGGAATGGATTGAAGGTGTTCAAAATCCTAGGTACAAGGCAAGGTTGGTGGCTCGTGGATTCACACAGAGGACAGGTATTGATTACAATGAAGTATTTTCGGAGCTGTGCTGGTTCTGTCGGGGACATCCAAGTGATTATGGGATGTTGAGTATTTTCGGCTATGTCGCATATCCACACGATAAACAAAGTAAGCTCGAGTCGGAGGGATAAAATGCGTTCTTTTGGGGTATCCAGAGGGTGTAAAGGGGTACAGACTATATAGGCTTTGATGGTGGATCACCTTAAAATAGGTACACTAGGCATGAAAACGTGGTCTTCAATGAAAGTGTCATGTACAAAGACACGTTGAAGGATTCTGGTGCAGGTGATAAGTCTGTTGAGGAATTACAGGTTGAGGTGGAACTGCAGAGATTAAATAATCATACGGCTGAGGAAGATCAGACAGATCAGGAAGATGGCGATGATGAAGATGCCGGGGATCAAGCAACCGATCGGCCACCGGATCTCACAGATTATTAGTTGGTTCGAGATAGAGAGCCAAGGACAAGAATGAAACCTTTAAGGTTTCAAGATGAGAGTAATATGGCTGCTTACGCATTTGCTGCAGCAGAGGAAGAAGATACTCATGAACCGTTGACATACCAAGAAGCGGTTGCTTGTGAAGATAGTTCTAAGTGGAAAGCTGCAATGGAAGAAGAGATGGATTCTCTGAGGAAGAACAAGACATGTGTTGGGAATTATACTTTGAGTTGATTATGACAAAACATATTAAAGGTGGAGGACCTACAAGACAAAGTTGGAATAACATTAATGCTGATTGAAGATTAGTCAAACAGTATTTAATGCTCAGCTAAAAGATAAAGATCAACATTAATGTTGATTGAAGATTAGTCAAATAGTATTTAATGCTGATTTATAGTTTCCTAATTTTATTTTGATCTTATCTTGTAAACCCTAACCCCTCTAGTATATAAAGAGGGGAAGGCGTCTAGTATTGGTGTCCATTTAGCTAGTCTTTCCAGTGAAGAAGTCTAAACGCTAGAAAGCGTGTGTAGTAGTTGTTAGTTTCTTTATTAATGTTTAATAAAGAAAACCTTATTAGTAACATGATTGTGTTCTTTATATTCCGCTGCGTGTTACAATCATTGTTATCATACCCTAGATGAGTCCTAATAACGATCTATGGAGTCATTATAGGATTCCACAATTGGTATCAGAGCCTCGTGGCTCTCGATCTAGGGTTTATAAGGTTTTCATCGGAAATTTTAGCTTATGATTCCTGTTGGTAGGCTTTATGGTTCCTACTGGTCTGCTTACGATTTCTTCTGCTAACATCATTCGATATGGGACAACACACGCGCTTGGATCTTGAACAATGATGATGTGTATAGTTCGTTTTGAAGATTCAGTTCATGATATGATTCTTGATTGGTTGTTGTACGCTCTTTTACAGATTTGGTTAGAGTATGATACGATAAGTTCATTGGGGGGGGATATGATTTTTCATTCATGACTGGTTTTCTCGTTGATGCAACAGAGCTCATGTGATGGTGGCCGTTGGCATGAACATAAATAAATTTACAAAATTTATTTGTCGGCATGTTACTATTTGTTGTCTACAAGAATTATGCATGATTCAAAGACGTTTAATAATGTCTTCTACGCACTGAAGGAAGATTTGATCTATGCTACTGAGTTCAAGATTCAAGAGATGGCAAGTATACTTTTAAGGGGAAGCTTATTGTTCATATATTTACCATCTACATGCACTCCTATTTGATTATGACAAAAAGGGGAAGAGTGCATGGATTCAGGGGAAGTTCTTCATCTATATTAGCTTCAGGGGAAGCTTGTGCTTATTGGTTTTGTCATTATCAACTAGGGGAAGATTGTTGGGAATTATACTTTGAGTTGATTATGACAAAACATATTAAAGGTGGAGGACCTACAAGACAAAGTTGAATAACATTAATGCTGATTGAAGATTAGTCAAACAGTATTTAATGCTCAGCTAAAAGAATTTAGTCAACATTAATTGTGGATTGAAGATTAGTCAAATAGTATTTAAATGGTGATTATAGTTTTCCTAATTTTATTTTGAATCTTATCTGTCTTGTAACCTAAACCCTCTAGTAATAAGAAGGGGAAGGCGTCTAGTATTGGTATCCATTCATAGATAGTCTCTCCAATAAGAGTCTAAACGCATAGAAAGCGTGTGTAGTAGTTAGTAGTTAGTTTCTTTATTAATGTTATAAAGGAAATATCTCTTATTAGTAACACGATTGTTTCTTTTATTATGATGGATGTTACAATCATTGTTATCATACCTAGATGAGTCCTATAACGATATATGGGGGGGGGGGGGTGAAGATTATAGGATTCCACAACATGGGAGTTAGTAGATCCTCTAGCTGGGCAAAAGCTGGTGAGTTCTAAATGGCTGTACAAGTAAAGGAAGGGATTGAAGGTGTTCAAAAGCCTAGGTACAAGGCAAGGTTGGTGGCTCGTGGATTCACACAGAGGGCAGGTATTGATTACAATGAAGTATTTTCTCTGGTAGTTCGACACACATCTATTCGGGTTATACTTGCATTGACTGCGTGTAAAGATTATGAGCTGGAGCAGCTTGATGTAAAGACGGCATTTTTACATGGAAATCTTGAAGAAGTGATCTACATGAGGCAGCCACAGGGATAAGAACAAGGTAACAAGGTATGTTTGTTAAAGAAGTCCCTTTATGGTTTGAAGCAGTCACCTAGGCAATGGTATAGGAGGTTCGATGAGTACATGTTGAGCAACGGGTTCAAGCGTAGCAGTTACGACAACTGCGTATATTACAGGAGTTATTCACCAGGTGAGTATATCTATCTATTATTATATGTAGACGATTTGCTGATTGCTTGTAAGAGCAAGGATGAGATTGGGTCTACCAAGTCGCTTAAAAAGGAGTTCGACATGAAGGAGCTCGGGGAAGCAAAGAAGATTCTTGGTATGGAGATCATCAGGGATCGGAGTCGCAAGATTCTGAGGGTGTCACAATCCGGGTACGTTTCTAAGATTTTGAATAATTTTAGAATAGACAATGGGAAATCGGTTAAGATGCCATTGGGTGGGCACTTCAAGCTGTCGTTCAAGGATTGTCCGGTTAGGGATTGTGATGTTGAAAGGATGAGTAAGGTGCCATATGCAAATGCGGTTGGGAGCTTAATGTACTTGATGGTGTGCAC
This sequence comes from Tanacetum coccineum, assembly GCA_026074375.1. Lineage (NCBI taxonomy): Eukaryota > Viridiplantae > Streptophyta > Magnoliopsida > Asterales > Asteraceae > Tanacetum > Tanacetum coccineum. The sequence continues at coordinate 21,830 of BQNB010066698.1, forward strand.
AAGGCCAGACATAGCGTATGAGGTAAGTGTAGTTAGCAGATATTTGGCGAATACGGGTAAAAATCATTGGGAAGCAGTGAAATGGATTTTGAAATATTTGCGGGGTACTACAAACGTGGGTTTGGTGTATGGGACAGATTGTGGCAACCATGTGGATGTAACAAGTTTTTTTGATTCAGACTACGCTAAGGATTCGGATAAAGGTAGGTCTATCACTGGTTACTCATTTTTAGTACAGAGATGTGTTATAAACTGGAAGGTAATGCTACAACACGTGGTGGCTCTTTCAACTACTGAGGCGGAGTATATGGCCCTTACGGAGGCTGTGAAGGAAGCTATTTGGCTAAGGGGACTCTTGGAAGAGTTAGGCGTAGAGCTTAACACTGTGGCAGTTAATTGTGATAATCAGGGCGCGATTCACTTATCGCGGAATCATGTTTTTCATGAAAGGACTAAGCACATCAATGTGCGTTATCACTTTATCAGAGAGGTCTTAGAAGCAAAGACGGTTAAAGTTCTGAAGGTGGGTACTGAACACAATGCTGCGGATGCCTTGACGAAGGTGGTACCTGGACTCAAGTTACAACATTGCTTGGAGTTGCTGAATGTTGGTGTAGGCTAATATAAAGCCTAAGGTGGAAATTGTTGTGTTTAGTCTTTATTTTAGCAAAAGTCCAGGGTAGTCAAGTGTTAAGTTTTTGTGGGCTAACTTGTGTCCCAAGTCCAGCCCATGTGTTTTAGGGTTTATTCTCCCCCCTCATCTCTATAAAAGGAGGTAAGGGGGGAGGGGATTAAACACATCATTCTTTCAATACTAATCATTCGATTAGGGTTTATTATCTTGTGCTCTTTTTCTTTCTTTTCTGTCGATCAATATATTCTGATAGGGTGTGTTTTTTATTCGACATCAAAGTTATCCGTTCTAGTATCGAGGTTGTAGGCTATCAAAACCTACAGTATTCACTTTTGATGTGACTGTTTTACATAGCATGTGTAATCGTCAGGTTTTATGCTATATTATGTCATGTATTACAAATATTAAAGTTGTAATGTTATCATACATTTTATGCTATGGTTACTTTCTCAAATATTTTATTACGTCATTATATTATATTATCATAGACTATGCATACAAAGTTTGTGTTTTATTTTAGCATGTATTACCTATTATAAAAAAATGTGATTCAAAGATATGATGTGTTAGATTGACTGACACAATTTTAGTCCAAGCTAAGCATTTAACCATAAACATTGTGTATTTGATAAATATCTCAAAATCTTGTTAGTATTATTGTATATTGGTGAAGGACAAACCAAAGTTAGTGTAACATACAACAGGCTATAAACTAATACGGATAGATGTATATGTAAAAAGAAAATAAGGCTTTCAAATGAAACATAGTAATCCTTGTTATTTAGTACAAGAAAAATATATAATTCTTATAAAGCTCGTTAAAGATTATATTAAAGATGTATGATATTTCACTCAAGAATGAATTTAAGTCAAGCATGCAAATTGTCTACGGGTTAATATTATGTGAAAATAATGCCACTTACAAGTAAAATGTGTCTTTAACTTTAAAGTGTTTTGCATCTATGTGACTATAATTGTCTACGTTCGCATAAATTAAAGTTTCATTCCATGCATGTGTAATTGTTTTGCATCTATAATTGTTTATAATTGTTTCCCTGTATGACAATATAAATGAGAACGATTAACATTTTGAAAAGACAAATGTGATTAAAAATAGGCATTTGTCGTTATAAGTACGTATAACATTGAGATGTGTTAATAGTCTCTCGTGAAGTTTGGAATAAGGTCGCCTAAAAATAATGAAGACATCAAACATGAGAATAAGATGACTTAGTTAACTTAAATTGTGCCATTGATTTTTTTATATGTTTCGACTTATCATATCATGTGGTTTTATTTGCTTATGAAATATTTAATTAATTGATTAATGAATTATATGTGTTTAAAAAAATGAACTTCACGGGTACACAAGACGTGTTTCTTGTTTAATGATGTTATAAGCTAACAGAGTATTATATTACACTATCTAAATGCTATGAAAAAACTCATATATAGTTTTTCCTATTATTCGACTTTTAGATATAAGTCAAGTGCAGTTAAAACATATGTGGTCATAAACCAAGGTTTATGAGCCAAGTTTATTTTATTAATTGGCATGACCGGTTAAACCATCTCGAGTCAATAATGATGTGAAATATATATAAGAACATTGAGTTATTCAAAGATGATTTTGATTATTTTTATTGTTGTCAATGGAAGTTCATTATTTATCATCACTAAAACAAATAAGGACATGATTCTTTAAAATTTTGGAAAAGATAAAAAGGGCATGTATGTAGGCCTATACATGTGCCATGTGGGTCATTTTGAGTTATAAAAATCGATGCATCGTCAAAATGATCATCAAATACGCAACTTAAAGTTAGCGTGGTTAGTGGCTCGACTTATAAAATGCGAGCATGTTTGAACATCATGTGTAAAATGATATATCTTACTTTTTGATTAAAAGTCAAACTACCATTTGACTTAAAACTAACCCGTTTAGAATTGTGTAGGTCAATAAAGATCGATATCTTTATCAAGTTAATTTGTGCTCTTATCATACTCTAATCCATAATTCTCATTACATGATCATACATGCATAATCATCTTCATCACTTTGTGCATACATTGTTAGTTGCTTGCATTGTCATCACCACCTTCCGCCTCATATTTCACTACTCACAAAGTCATCATTTCTATCACCTCAATTGCCTCACCAACCAACAAGGTAAGATTTAGTGAAAAGATCTTTTTACTTCTATCAATATTGAGTCATCCACCGAGTTTTTCTTACAAGAAGAATCATCATGGATCTTTCCGCTACCACCACCATAACCACAACCTACTAGTAACTCACAACCAATTCAACCCATGAAGGTTAAATCACCTTTCGCATATCCTAACACTCATAATCAACTTTTGTCAACAACCAAGTGAATTTCGTAATGAAATGCGTCTCATTCTCAACCACACCCTTAAAACCTTTAAACCTCTCCATCAAAACCAACCACGATGATGCAGGTAGTAGGATTATACTTTTTATTTTACTTCTCTAGGAGTTTCTTTTTGAAAATCATATTGCATTCTAGTTTTAGTGAATCATATTGCATCATATATACATTTTATTATTTATGATTTCATTAGAAGACAAAGTAATATTTTTCACTAATATTTTTTTAGGTTTAAATATACACTTTAGTGTGTATGGTATTCTTGTCTATGGACGAAATTTGCCTTTTCATATCATTTCCTTTTTGGTTCACTCATATACTCGATGCAGTATATGGCATACTTGTCTTCGGACAAAGTTTGCATTTATTAATTATCTCTTGTAGGTTCAAGTGTATACACTTTGCGGTATATGGCTTACTCATCCAAGGATGAAGTTTGTACCATTCATTTTTCTTTTTGTAGGTTCATTTTGAATCCCTCTATCAAGGGGGAGCATTCGTCAAGAAATCATATTGGGTCGTCTATACACTCGTTGTATATGACATATTTGTCTACGGACAAAAGTAATTATTTCACTAATCTTTTGTTGTGTAGGATCATACTTGACACTCTCGAGCAAGGGGGAGCTTCCGTCGAGCTTTCATAGCATGCATCTTATATACACTTTGTTATATATATTTTACTCGTCCAAGGACGAATCTAGTTTTGCACTAATTTTTATTTATAGATTTTTGATCGTATCTTGACCCCTCAAACAAGGGGGAGCACTCGTCAAAGGGGAGCATGCACGCATTCATCATCATTTTTACTCTTCGACAATCCTTTGCGTTTTGACCAAAAGGAAGATGTCATTTTCTTCATCATATAGTTATATATATTTATATGTTGCACAAAACTAACATTTTTGTAGGATAAGCTTTCAAATTTGATTCATTGACCCACAATAAACCAAGGACAATTACCTAGGGGATGCAACAACATAAGGCATTTGTGTAGACATTTTAACTTCACTAGGGATGATGACAGCTCGCCTTTTTCGAGGAGAAATGAAGTTAAACTCGAAGGATACACCCTTTTTGTTTCGACAAAAGGGGGAGAAGAGTGTAAACGGAGAAGGTAATGTCAAAGGTATTACGGGGATACAAGTAACTTTTACATTTACTATATATTACGTTTACATATTTTGTCATCGTCAAAAAAGGAGAGATTGTTAGTGCAAATATTACGGTATTTAATCTACACATTCTCGTTTGTTTTGATAATGACAAAATTGTAACTTGTAATACATATATTCAAATGTACAAGTTACTCGTAATCATATTTTCTCGCAACATACATCAACATCTCTCCACGTCTCGAGTCCTCGTATGTTACAACACAGGTTCGTACATATTTGTTGTGTTGCATTATGATCAAACCTCATCTCACATTTTGCATTCACAAGTATTTTATACAAATGCATCACTTTTATTTTTACGCTAAAAGTTTACGCCTAAATATATATTCTAGTTAAACAAGTAAACTTTATTTTGTCAAGTACTCAACTAGGCCTTTTATTTTAACATGTACAAGCTTACTTTCATTTTTAAAATAAAAATAATTTATTTTATGAGAATGGAACCGGCGAGAAAGGGAAGAACCGGCAAAATAAAAATAAAATTAAATTATTTTCTGAGAATGGAACCGGCCATTGGAACCGGCGATCCGAGGGAACCGGCCATTGGAACCGGCGACTCTCCGAGGGAACCGGCAAACAGTAAATTTTTGGCCTTTTAATAGAAGATCAACTCTCACAATTTTACAACCTTTTCCACACATTTCTCTGCACTTTTTACTCATCTAGATCAGTAGGTTTAGATCTTAAACATTCCATTTTCATATGATCATAATGCTTCTAACATTCATTTTGTTGTAAGCATACTTCTATGATGATCCACCAAAGCAAGCCTTAGAAGATCTTGCCATTTCCATCCACCACAAAGCACATAGATATAAAGATCTACAAGATTAGGGATCTCATCATCTTCATCCATTTGAAGGCTTCCCATCAATGGAAGTTCATTTAGATTAGTCATTCATATCATGCTTTACATGGAAAGGACTAAGCACATCAAGTGCGTTATCACTATAACAGAGAGGTCCTTGGAAGCAAAGACCGTTAAAGTTCTGAGGTGAGTACATGGAACACAGATGTTTGCGGATGCCATGACGAGGTGGTACCTGACACTCAAGTTAAAACATTTGCTTGGAGTTGCCGAATGTTTGGTAGTAGGTTATATAAAGCCTAAGGTGGAAATTGTTGAGTTTAGTCTTTAATTATAGCAAAGCTAGGGTAGTCAAGTGTTAAGTTTTTTCGGGTCTATAACTGTGTCCCAAGTCCATCCATATGTGTTTTAGGGTTTGTTCTCCCTCCTCATCCATAAAAGGAGGTGAGGGGAGGGGATTTAACGACTTCATTCTTTCAATCCTAAACATATCGATTAGGGTTATCATCTTGTGCCTCTTTCCTTTCTTTTCTGTTGATTCAATATATTCTTGCTAAAGGGGTGTGTTCTTTATTCGACACAAAGTTATCCGTTCTAAGTATCAGGTGTATGACTATCAAACTTACAATATTGTTAGTTTGTGACCGTCTATTTAAGCTAGTTTCATGTTGCAAAATTGCAACATCTCTTACATATTCATTTTGTTTGTCTTTTGCTACAACGCTACCGAACTTAATTCATCATAGAAAAACCTATCTCATGTGTATAACTCATGCTCTAAACATTCATCATTTGACACATGATATATGAATTTCCCCCCTCCTTGATTTTATCACGTATCATAATTTTAAAGTTATTTAGGCATAAATTTTATAATACTTAGAGTGCAAGGTGCACTGGTGCACCAATAACTGTTATCGGTGTGTCACCTCAACATACACTTAATTAACACCCCAATAACTAAAACACCTTCCTCGGCTATAACTGTTAGGGCATCCTCAATGCATCGAACTATTTTGTGTATAATACACCACCACATCATTCTTTAACTGTATTACAAAAAACTGACGCAACGCCTCACGCTAAAGCTTGAGGCTTGGCTATGCCGCTACGCCACGCTTCACGCTATTTATAACCTTGCAAATTACTATATCTTTGTATATATACAATAATTTTCACGCTAAATTTGATATTATGAGTATGTTTGGCTAAATGGGCTGGAGCTGGGGCTGAGGCTTGTGATGGGGCTGGAGCTGGGGTTAGGGCTGGGGCGGCTTATATTATAAGCCGAAATTGAAGTTTGTATTTTTGTAAACTTGTTTGGCAAATGAGCTGGGGCTGGGGCTTATTATTGCAAAATTACTAAAAATGACATAATTAAATGAGTTTTATGGTATGTGTTAGATATTTTTGTGAGTAAATATGTAATTTATGGTTCATAAGCCTCGGGCTAAAGTTTTTAGCCCCTTTTATGAGGCTGGGGCTTATGACTTCATAAGCCCGCGTGACAAACGAGGCTTTTTTTATAAGCCGGCTTATTTTAAAAGCTCAAGCCCTAATAAAACCCTATAAGCCCCTCCCCAAACACACCCAAGAAAATGACTTTTATATAAAGTAACTTGAACTACATAATATATATAACTGATATTATATAGTAAGAAAATGACTTTTATATAAAGTAACTTGAACTACATAATATATATAACGTTTGAGTTATAAAATAGTATATTTTAATTGAAAAAAAAAAGTTAGTAGAAACTATGCTTTAGTAATTTGTGTGTAAAAACAAGTAGCTTTTTTTATAGTATATATATTCTTTTACAACCCCACTTTATAGATATTTCTTTTCATATGTCTATTTCTTATTAAAACAATTTAGAAATAGAAAAGTGGCCTTTGAACATACGAAAGCCACAACGCTATTAAATGGTGAACTGGCGTTTAAAACTTTCATTTGGATGATGCCACCTCACAGCATGGTGGATATGTGAGTCTTCCATAACATATCACCAAAAATACTTCATTCACAAAACAAAAACAAATATCTTCCGATCAAAAATCTCCTAATTCAAAAATCCCTAATTCAAAAATCCCCTTTTTAATGACGGCGATCAAACCCTTTTCCCAATCTTCTGATCTAATCCCCTTAATCCTTGGTGTTTAAAATCGTTATAACCCCTGAAATTAGGATCTGTCATTTAATTGATGAATCTCATATCGAGCGTGTTATGCGTCTTTCTCATCCTGGGACCTTAGGGTTCAGATTCGATTGTCCTTTCTTATTTATTTTTTCGGAATCGGTTTTTTTTTATACGGTTTCGGTTTTTTTTTCGGGTATAAATGTTGGTTTGGTTTTTATACCGGTTTCGTTTTTTTTCGGAATTTATAAACTTCGATACATTAATTTAATAAACTTGTTTAATTATCAACAGTTTAATTAATCAATTAACATCCGATAACATATAAAACAAATACAATCATGAACTTTTTATTTGCACCGGAATACATACTAAAATATAATACTAAACATTAACTTGGATTTACAATTCTAAATTTATACAACTAAAAATTTATAATTTATAATTACAATTCGAGCTTCGGCAGGGCCATCTACCAGATAACACATTATTAGTGTATCTCAAGTTGTCGAGTTCGGCATTGCCATCACAAAGATATACTCAATATTAAATCTTCCAACAAATCTTCACATTACGTGTTCAATAATATCAAGTCTTAAAAAACACAATCTCATCTAATTCGGGTATTCCGGAGGTGATATCCCTAAATCAACTGCTTTCTTGCTATAGATTTCTTCAACGTTCTTCTAATATCGGAGCTTCTCAAGATGTTTCATGTGGTCACCATATTGACTACGTCAAAATTAATCTTTCAAATACATACACATATTTCCCAACGGATTAGGGGGTTAGGTCCTGACCCTTCTTTTCGATATATTCTACCGCTATTAGAAAAAAATGGGGGGGGCGGGGCGATTCTGGAAGCTACCGTTCGAAGCTTGGACGTTAATAAGTCACGAGCCATAGAGGATAAAATTGGAAATTGGATTTCCCTTTCTTTACCAGCAAAATGCAAGTTTGTAAACTTTCGGGCCTTAAAGTTATTAAAGTTTGTAGCCAATATTGTCTCAACTGCTGTTGGGGCGAGGTTCGTTGTGACGCTTTTGTAGCGTCTTCAATTAAACTATTATAAATGTTTATCATTAATGACTTGCCATTCGGGCGATCCGGCGCATTTGATCAACCATTGGGATTTGATATTAGACCCATTTTTTTTTGTTGCATAAATTCCAAATAATTTTTTAAAGTTATAGTTAAATATAAAAATTTGGGAGTTTATATACGTTGCTTGGCTCGGGGTTGTTAGCGTCTAAACCCACAATGATAAGTCTAATTTGTTTCATATTCTGTTGTTATTAAAAGTTCTGACGCCCTCCAACATTTATAAACTCATGGATTTTAAGTCGGGAACAAGTAAAAACCAACGTAAATTAGCAAACAAATTTTTTTTTTTTTAATTTTACAAATTTATTTTTTATAACTTTAACCATTCGTTCTGTAAAATTTGACTAGGGTTTGAGGTCTTGTTTAATGGGTTGTGAGAATTCTTTCCGTCATAGCATAATTCAGATTTAAAACAAATGAGGCTAGTTGGGTAATACAGCACCCAATTAATATAGTGTAGCGCACGTTAAAAAACTTTGTGTAAAGAATAAATAGTTAAATCATTTAGTAGATGTCCGAATCTGGCTCGTTTATCGAAACGGACTGTATTTTCAATTAAAAGTGTTTCGATTGTAAAAGCGTTTAAAGTCTCACGTTGTATGTGAAATATATTTTCGGCGTTGAAAACATCATGCAAGTAGAATTTCCACTAGTATTATTATCATAGCAATAGTCTAGGGGTTTTCACCACTTGTTTCCGAAACTGTTCGAGTTCACTTGGCTGTTCGTTACATCGGAAACTATATATAGTTACTAATAAACCCCCGTTAATATTTCAACCTAACTATCAAATTTTTTAATGCGCTTTGCACGGCAAAATTATCACATGACAACACAAGGGAATGAAAAAAGAGAGCGCGCGCTGAGTGCACTGTGGATACAGGGGAGAAGACACGCAATGAAGAGATGTCGAATGATCAAAGAAAGTTGCCACTGATAAGCGAGTGACGTGTCTCGAGGTTAATCGTTAAGTTGGAGATCTTTGCCATTAGAGTGGTGTATGGCGCAAGAAGATGAGTGGTGTGAGATAGAAACTTCGCTGACGTTATTCTAAAATTATCATTCTAATTATGTAAATAGTGTCAATGGATAAATTTTGGCTGAAATTTTAGCTAGACACGTGATGTTCTCTCGGGCGTAGGCCTCAAGCGCGTCCACATAAGTAGTGGTCAACGTACTAACTCTGATCCTGTATAGTGGAGTCGAGGTGTGTTGTAGTGACACGCTGTGTTGAGTAGAGTAGGTGTGGTGAAGTTTTGTTGTATATTTATATACAAGTCGTTTTAAGTGCGCACTAGAACTAGGGCTTTTTCACCCATCGATCTAATACACATATCGAAATTAGATCCAAAACAACGCGCCCTTTTCTCGGTAGTTGGTCTTGGAATTCGCAGCACGGCCATTTTTTTCATTTGTTGTAAGTTTTCGTGCATGGCTCGGTAGAAATGGAGGGGTATTTAGTGGACGCTTGTTGTGAGTTGTGAGTTTTCCATTATAAGAGGGATTTCGAGAAATTAGACGTATATATATCAACGAGATTAGAGAGAAAAAAGATAAGATTAGTGAGTGTTTTTGTTGTGTTTTAACCCCAATCATTACAAGTATTTATACTAACATCATGCCCTAAAAATAATCACAAACACAAAACAAAAACCAAAAAACGACTCGTATAACGGCTACTAGCCGTTGGGAATTTTTTTTTTATAAAAACCGGTTAACACGGGTTTTTATCTTAATATTTGTCACGGTTAGAATGTTGGGTTGTTGGGTGCCTTTGGGAGGGTTTGTGTGAGCACTGGATGTATGAGACTAGAGCTCCACTGGATTACTGTGTTTTGTTAAATATGTTAGAAGGCACTAGATTAGGATAGTAAGCAGTGATGTGTAGAGAGATGATAAAAGAATAGATCCTTGGTACTGTGCGTGTACAGAGAGAGTGCGAAGGAAAAGATGTAGATATATGAAAATGACTCTGGCCTGATAAACCGGGGTGACCACTCTTTGTCTTTCGTGGAGTGTTGATCGGTAGGAAAGGTTTTTAAAAAACCGGGTAAACCCGGGTTTAAAACCGGTAAAAAACCGGTAGCTTACTAAACCCGAAAACCGGTCTAACCGGTTCGGTTATGTTTAACCGGTTCGGTTAAAAAAACCGGTTTTTTTTAAAACCGGTTCCGGTTTTTTGTACCGGTTTTTAAAAAAACCGGTTTCCATTTGCACCACTAGCTGTAGCCAAGAACACTGCAAAGGTTATGCTCTTGACCCATGGATCCCCGTCTTGGTACAAGGGGAAGCAAACGATCTAGGGGGAGCACACTTGAAAATATCTACCATTTACCTCTACAAAGATATCTACTTTTCTACCTTCGGTAATGATTAAGTGAAAGATCAAAATTAATCCCACCTTTTTTATTCGACAAAAAGGGAGAAAGAAAACAAGAGCTAGAGCTTATGGGGAGAAGAAAGCTCATGGGTGAAAACAATGATCAAGCTTCACCAAATTACAAAGCAAGATCACGACGTAAGCTACATCAACGACGTTTTTCATCTTCGCTACGTTTTGTATTTTAAATGATATCTTAAAACGACTTTTTAATCTAACTTGTTTATATGCCTTCAAAATATTTTTTTTTGAACGGCGATTTATTAAAACACTAGCAAGGAGCTAGATCAAACAAGAACAATATAAAGGTTCTTAAGCCAATCGTCCCACTTTGAACGACGCTTGTATCTGATTTTACACCAATATAAAAAGAATCTAGTAAAACTAAATTATCAAAATATCAGCGCCTTTACAGGGATCTTTTATCAAACAGAAGTTGATGAGAATAGTTCCACATCTACCACACAAACCATAGTTTACTCCCTCTAGAACGCCTTTGAGTTTGTTTGTTTTTTTTTTTGAATCGAATAGAAAATAACCAAACCAAAACTCGTCATTCCTCGTAAGAATTCACATACCGAATAGTGATATTCCACCAGAAGATATCTTACGCATAATCATGTCTCACCTACAACGCATGAAAGTAAATATGGTTTGTCGATTCCACACCTGGCATTAAAATGGGACAAACAATCTGAATCATATAATCCCATTCCACGATGAAGTTATTAAAAACGCGTTGGGAGCGCGTTCGATTCTGATCTTTACAAGCTATGATATTCACCTTGGATTGGCAACGGATTTAACCACCTAGTCGGCAGAACTGAACATCCTGAACGATTTCCCATCAATCTCCTTTCGAATTAAAGCCACCGAAAAGACCCCATCACTTTCTAACGTCCAAACGTAACGATCGCTAGCAAGTGCCTTTTTTCGCTTAAAGGCGGTCAGAATTTCACGCCTCTTACCTGATTAGATCTGGAGAGATGTTTTACCAAATTTAAAACTTTAAGGATTCGTTTGGTAGGACGGAATGAAATTTTAAATGAATGGAATAACCGACGTAATAGAATAAATAGTGGATGTAATGATTCATTACCATTATTAATCATGTTTGGTTTGTATGATAAGACGTAATGAAATCATGATAAAAAGACTAAAATGCCCCATTAATGATAGGAAGTTAATTTAATATGTTAGTTAATGGTGGAGTTTTATGTAATTTGATTCCATTACAAGATGGAATGAAAAAAAAGTAGGGGGCCCCATAAGGAATGGTTTTGGTGTAATGGGTCATTCCTTGTAATGAATCATTACATTCCATAAATGTAAACAAACAACATTTTTTCATTCCATCGTAATAATCTTTTTCATTCCCTTTTGATTATAACATACCAAATGTGTTATGCTTTTTTTTAGAATTTCTTTTCTTTGATACTTTTTTTATCATATTACCATATATATTTTCTTTTGTATTAAGGATATATTTAGAATGAATTACTTTGTTTTTTTGCATATATTTGTATTATTTTAAGCAATTTTTAATCGCTAATTGACAATGTTTATCATAAAACATTTCACTTGTTTTTGGCAATCTAGAATTGTGAAGATGTTTAACAATATTAAAGTATAGCATACCAACAATATACGACTATTTTGCGAGATCAAACGTCCTTGAATGTTTTGTTTAACACATTTTATTTTCATGTGCTAGGTTGTGTTAGTTTTAAAACTCGAATATTTTAATCGTTAAGATTTAAAGCCTGTTAATATACAAACGACAGCTAACCTTAATTGACATGGTTGTTAATAGTTTAATACCAACGATCCCGTCAAACAAAAGTGAATTTTTTTAATAAAAGAAAACAAAAACTATCATAATATATATACATAACATATTCATCACATATGTTTTAAGACGGTCTTGAAGGCACAACTATTTGGTTAGGAAGCATTCTCACATATGGGGTTTATTGGGACATAAACTCTTTGATGCGTCG
>BQNB010066699.1:5778-34463 GCA_026074375.1 Tanacetum coccineum
TTTTTTACGATTTCGTCAGTTTTTTACGATTTCGTTAGTTTTTTTACGATTTCGTCAGTTTTTTTACGTTTTCGTCAGTTTTTTACGTTTTCTTTAGCTTTTTTACGATTTCGTCCGTTTTTTACGATTTCGTCTTTATTTTACAATTTCGTCAGTTTTTTTACGTTTCTGGCAGTTTTTTTACGTTTTCGTCCGTTTTTTACGATTCCGCCCGTTTTTTACGATTTCGTCAGTTTTTTAGGTTTTCGTCAGTTTTTTTACGTTTTCATCCGTTTTTTTAAAATTTCACTCGTTTTTTTACGATTTCGTCAGTTTTTTATGATTTCGTCAGTTTTTTTATATTTTCGTCAGTTTTTTTACGTTTTCTTCAGCTTTTTTACGATTTCGTCCGTTTTTTTACGATTTCGTCTTTTTTTACGATTTCGTCAGTTTTATTACGTTTCCGGCAGTTTTTTTAAGTTTTCGTCCGTTTTTTACGATTCCGCCGGTTTTTTTTACGATTTCGTCAATTTTTTACGATTTCGTCAGTTTTTTACGTTTTCATCCGTTTTTTTACGATTTCGTTAGTTTTTTACGATTTCGTCAGTTTTTTTATGATTTCGTCAGTTTTTTTAAGTTTTCGTCAGTTTTTTTACGTTTTCGTCAACTTTTTTTCGATTTCGTCCATTTTTTAAATATTTCGTCTTTTTTTACGATGTCTTCAATTTTTTTACGTTTTCGTTAGTTTTTTTACGTTTTCGTTCGTTTTTTACGATTCCGCCCGTTTTTTTACGATTTCGTCAGTTTTTTATGCTTTCGTCAGTTTTTTTACGTTTTCATCCGTTTTTTACGTTTTTATCATTTTTTACGATTTCGTATGGTTTTAACGATTTCGTATGGTTTTAATGATTTCGTCTGGTTTTAACAATTTCGTCTGGTTTTCTTAACTTAAAAAACTAACGAAATCATGAAAAATGGAGGAAATCGTAAAAAACAGGCGAAATCGTACAAAACGGACGAACACGTAAAAAACAGACGAAAACGTAAAAAAACAAACGAAAACTTAAAAAAACAAACGTAAACGTAAAAAAACAGACGAAAACGTAATAAAACTGGCGAAATCGTAAAAAAACAAGCGAAATCGTAAAAAAAGGACGAAAACGTAAAAAAACTGACGAAATCGTAAAAAAAACGAGCGAAATCGTAAAAAAACAGGCGAAATCGTAAAAAAACCGACGAAAACGTAACAAAACTAACAAAATCGTAAAAACGTACGAAATCGGAAAAAAATGGACGAAATCGAAAAAAACGGGACGAAAGCCTAACAAAACGGACGAAATCGTAACAAAACTGACGAAATCGTAAAAAAAACGGACGAAATCGTAAAAAAACGGACGAAATCGTAACAAAACTGACGAAATCGTAAAAAACGAGTGAAATCGTAAAAAAACGGACGAAAACGTAAAAAAACTGACGAAAACGTAAAAGAACTGACGAAATCGTAAAAAAACTGAAGAAATCGTAAAAAAACAAGCGAAATCGTAAAAAAACAGGCGAAATCATAAAAAAACGGACGAAAACGTAACAAAACTGACAAAATCGTAAAAAACGTACAAAATCGTAAAAAAACGGACGAAATCGAAAAAACCCGGACGAAATCGTAACAAAACTGATGAAATCGTAACAAAACTGACGAAATCGTAAAAAAAACGGACGAAATCGTAAAAAAGGACGAAATCGTATGAAAACGGACGAAATCGTAACAAAACTGACGAAATCGTAAAAAAACATACGAAAACGTAAAAAATCGGACGATAACGTTAAAAAACTGACGAAATCGTAAAAAAAACAGACTAAATCGTAAAAAACTGACGAAATCGTAAAAAACCTGACGAAATCGTAAAAAAACAGACGAAATCGTAAAAAAACGGGCGAAATCGTAAAAAAACAAGCGAAAACGTAAAAAGAATTAAATAAATAAGATTCACCCAAAAGCCCATTTATCCCATAAGTGCCCGTTTGGCCCGTGCCCGTTTTAGCCCGTGCCTTTTTTGGCCCGTGCCCGTTTTAGCCCGTGCCCGTTTTAGCCCATGCCCGTTGCCCGTTTTGCCCGGTGCCTGTGCCCGCCCGCCTGCCCGTTTTGCCACCTCTAGTGGCAATTAGCTAGGAACCTAGGGTTATTAGTGGAATAGGTACCTACGATTGTTACCAGTGAAGACAACAATCGTTATGGGCCGGGTCACACTAAGACATTGTAACGGACCGGACCGGGTAAAACATGGGTGACGGGTCAGTCGGGTTAAAACATTGTGCAAACGGATTTCCCACTAATTGTATAGTTTTAAAATTAGTTTGTTGTAATTTTATTAAAGCCCACTTTTAAAACTTGAAACCTTGTACCAGCGAGATCCCCCTCTTTAGTCAATATTACGCAAACATGTAGCATGGCAAACCATATCTAGTGCTAATATGTATGCAGAACCTGGCGTTTGGATGTTAATTATTGAGGAAATCAACAATATAAAGTGAATCGTCAAAATTAATTTGAACATCAAGCTCGGAAACAGTGTCAGAACTAAAGTATAACCTCTCATGTCCTGGAAATAACGATAATATACGCTCATTTACTCAATCTACCTTGTCACGTGTGTTTGCCCGTAATATATTGTATATTTGTAATGGGCTCAAGCCCACATCTAAAATCATCCAAACTCTTGTATTTAATGTCTTACGTATCAATAATACTTGATAGACAGTTTTATGCAAACCTACATGGTATCGAGCCTATCTTCGATCCCAAAACCCTACTAAATTTGAGATCTACCGAAACTTTAAAACTTCACATCCTGCTCGTTTTTTTCGCACATTCTACTTGTTTTTTGTGTGCTTAGGTCACACCGTTTTCTGTTACCATCATGCTAAGGTCACGAGGTCTTTAAGACGTGCAAAAGTCGTGTTCTATTTGTGTTCCTCGTGCTAAGGTCACGAGGCTTTATAGCGTGCAATGGTTACGTTTTGGTTTGTCTTTTACATTGTTAAGTTCGTCCACCATCCAAACTCATTCCTTTCATAGAAAAACCCCACTGTTACTTACCTTGACATCATGACTGGTCCGGAAGTCAATACCACTACTGAAGGCTTATTGGCTAAAACTTTTGAACAATTTTGGGGAGTATAGGCCAAATAATATCACATTATCTCCAACCACAACTATGGCTTTTACTGCTCACAGTCCCTATGGTCCAATGTACTCTCCGGTTACTACAACATAAGCCCACTCATTTAGTCCCTTTGTGCCTCTTATGGCACCACAGGTTACTTATCCACTAGGCTTTTCACACCAGCCGGCCCATCAGACCCTACTGGTCTAACAAACTACACATGCCCAACTGAATGGTTAACAGGTTATGGGACCGACCCAACAGGTTCAGTCCGATTCACCAGGGTCCACGGTCACTTCGGGTCAAGCAATAATTTTACCTCATGCTTTTTCTGTTGGGACACTTAATGATCCCTGTTTGATATCATTTTTCATAGCTCGGATGATGATTCTTGGATTTGGCTAGTTTCTACAGAGAGAAACACATAGAGAGATATTTTCTAGTGAGAGAGTGTATGTGTTAAAGTGTAAATGAATAATGACTGGCTCACCTCGTCTAAAGTTGGAAGAGGCTTTTATAGTTCTTACAATATACCGGGTATTAGTACCCGGCTTAATACCGAAAGTCATACGATTAACTATTAAACTACGAGCTATAATAAACAGTAAAATACACGGGGTGACCGAGTCTTTTTCTAATATCTAACAAACCTTTTTTTAAATGAATCACTGCCGTCTCTATTGCCGGAATCTTCGCCGATGTTGACAAGTGTAATTTGTTATAATTTTAATTATATAAATGGCAATCATTGAATGTTATTGACTAAATTAAATTATATATTTAAATTATACGAACATAAATGGATAAATTAAATTGCATATTTAAATTATACGGGACATAAATGGCTAAATTATATATAAATGTCAATCATTGAATGCTATTGAAATATTCAACAAATTGTTGAAAACTGAAAATTCATTATAGAAAGCTTACTACATAATTGTATAAATTGCAATCATGAATCATTCGCGCAATAAGGTAATATTTTGATTCTTTATTTTGTTTGAAGCTTAAATATAATCATAAAGCACATTGAATTAGTGTAACGATTTCCTATCACTTACAGATACTATCATATTATGAAGTTAATGATATTCTGCTCATGTTTGTTTCACACACTTTATAATTTTACTTACTTTTCCTAAAACTAATATAGTCTAATTATGTTTTGCAGGATGTGATTAGATCTTTGAATATCGTGTATTATCATAACTAACTATCAAAAGAAAATCAATTTGTTTGGTAAATTACTTTACATTACAGAGAAGCTAATTAACAATGATTAAGTTTACCAATATTCTTCTCATGTTATCAGTTGACTCTTTGAAACTTCTATATTACAAAATATATATATAGGGAATGATTTGATGAACAAAGTTAAGAAATTATATTCCAATCATAGAAATGATTCAAGAAAAGTTATAAAACAAAAGAATGCATTTTAAATGATGAAAATAAAGTACAAACTTATGCCAATCGTGTAGAAATATATGAATGATTTGAGAAATTTATGTCAATCGTGTATTTGTGGTTTGAAAGAATTCAAACCTAAAATTGATAAGTATAAAGAATGATTATATAAAGTAAAAACAATGTATTTTGGTTATTTGTCAACCGTGTATTCTACTTATTTTCCGAAAAAGATTTTATAAATTCTAATGCTAATCGAAACTGATTTTCAATAAATAGTTTTTCAAACTTTACACATATGTTGCCATTATCTTTATTTATGACATTATTTTCCTTATTACACATATATAAACGATTTTACCTTAATTTTTTGAAATTTAAGAATAGTAAGAATTTAAAATATATAAATGGCAACGCTTAATCTTTAATACTTGATTTGAAATTTGTTTGAAAAGAAAAGGACGTGCATTGATGAGACGGTTTCAATGCAATTTTCTTAGAATTTGTAATTTTTGTATGACAAGAATATGGTTAAGTACATTAAAAAAAACTCAAACTTTCATTACATTTCTTTCTTATATGTCTAATCATTATAGTATGAATAACAACGGATCTCTAAACTCACAGACACACTTATTCACATAACTCAATTGGTTTAGCAACTTCGTTATATTTAGGAGTAATATTTTGCATATATTGAAAGTCTTTACTAGGACATACCTTTCATTTTGCTTTAAATGCCATGAAGGTCAATACAAAATTCATGTGGACTCGTGTCATCCAGCTTTGTGATGTTATGAAAACCTGTTGTTATAACTGTTTCTTTGATACATGACAAAAATTATTGTTTGAAGTGAATTATCGCATGTCACAACATTTTGATATCTTCGCGTATTATGGTTGACCGTTACATGAAAAACGTACCACATTATTGCATATTCTTAATTATCGGCCGCTAGGGATTTTTCGTGCGTGCATGGGTATTCGTCTAGTATAAGATAAAGAGAGTCTGGAAGTTCATTGGATCTTCACTTGGACGATTCTTGGATGAAGATTTAGCCGGATCATCTCATTTCTTCTCTGATATTGAGCAAACCAAGGGAGTATTAGTTTCTCTCGCTTTTATTTATCTTTCCTTTATTCGTTTTTCGGGTACTTGTAGAACATTGGAGACAATGGTCAAAATAAGTGTAGGGGTGTAATAAAAGCCTTAGAAATTATTCTTTCATTTTCATTTGCCTTGTTCTTAAAAATATGTGTAATATACCGAAACATAATTTAGGACGGTAATTTTAGCCTGAATTTTAAAAACATTTATGGCATATATTGGCGAAACTGTAATGTTAGAAGCGTCTCATGGATAGGAGTTATATGACTAGCACAAAACCCGTATCACTTAAAAATTCCACCCAAAAAATGTGAGGTTCATCCCTAGATATTTAGGAATAAAAGCATTCAATTTTAATGCTTATGAGAGTGTACCAGTAGTATTATAGATTCTAGAACTTGCTTTAGCGATGCATCCCGAGACTGCTAAGTGAGACCGCATTCATGTGATTAGGATTTGCTAAGTGATAAGAGGCATTAGGACAACCCTTGTTTTAGTATGTGTTTGTTATAGTTATGATGATCTCATTGGTCATATAACTACCCCCACACCCTTGCCGCACTCATTTTTAATGCAAGATACATCTAGTACACTATTCTGAGCCTATCATTTTCATGGTTCTCATAATTTTCCGATGGATTTCAGTTATTAACAAAGAGCATTGTTTACACCCCACTAAATGTTACACCCAAATTGCCTTAGCTTCCTTGTATATACTCATTTTTAGTACATTATTGTTATCACAATTGTTTAACCCTAGTTAATTGTTTGCTTGATTACATGGTTGCTAAGTCGAGTCTATTGTTAGTGTACACAGTTTTGGGACGATTGGGATTCATGGTAGTTTTATTTTTTAGAGAACTGGGAAAGAAAATTAAAATTATTACTCTCATACGTGCTTAATATACTCCATGTTTGTGATCCTTCTAATACAAATCATTAGTTAGTTTATTTTTGAGTAATTAAAAAATCAAGTGTAGGGGTGTCAGTATAAACCCCGAGTCATGTATATTTATTTATTTTTAGCGAATGGCAGGGCAAAAGTGTATATATAAAAAAGGGAAAAAAAGAAAAAAAGGAGAAAAATCAAAAAAATAGAATAAATGAAAAAAGAAAAAAATATGTTAGAATATACGGGTTGCCATCCTGCTTATGTTTATGTCAAAAAAAGAGTCAATAAAAGAAGAGAAAGAGCTTGATGTAGAGTCATGTACAATTGTCCTAGTTTTTGCCGAGTCTTGGCTTAGCAACGCCTTTTACATGTACTGATGTGTCGTTGTGTGGTGTTTATTTATAATAGTTCAAGTTTTAAATTTATATTTTGCCGACTTAACCAAAAACAACACTTTAACGGGCAGTGTACCCGGTCGGTGGTAGATTCGTGGTAAGTAGGGTGTTAAACACTTGAAGCGAGGTTAAATCTCTTAATTCATTTATATTTTGATTATCTAATCTAAGTTAATCTAATCTAAGTCAAACATATGCTAATCCTATGTTAGTTCTAGTCCTAATTCTAACAGGTAAAAAGGGGGGTTTCAGCCTGAGAGACTGGCATGGGTTTGGTTGGTGACTACAATCAATTCAAGACACTTTAACCCACGTAAGAAAATTAATAGAAGATAAAAGAGTGGTCGAGCCTTAATGATAGAAAAATGTAGTAGCATCATTAATCTGTTTAGAAGTTGGTTTGTTTCTTCAAAGAGGCATTGATTTCTTATCTCGAATAGAAGAGACATATCATCTTAGACTTGACGAGCCTTCATCATAAGACCTAGGACACATTAATTCTGGTCCACATTTAAGCATCCACATAAAGCATCCTTATTTGCTTATTATAATCGATCTTAAGGATTATACAGTCAATAGTGATCTTGTATAACCCCCTAGCTCCGCATTGAGACTTTACCACACTACTGCTTAATGGCATTTTTTATTCTAAGTGTCACTTGTCAACATCCAATGGTACAGAACATTTCTCTGGTTTGAAATTATCTAGATTCACATACTGCCAACATGTTTCAAAAACCAAAGGAAGTTTCCGTTAACTAGTTAGCCAGGATGCGTGTCCATTAGCTACGATTTTTGAAGGGACAAGATACTTGTGATCTATGATTCTAGATGTTTATAAATCAACTATATGGAGAGCTATCCCGGCATATCTAGTTACATTGGGTCCGTATCAATAGACTCTGTTTACATGATTTAGTTCATCTCTTACAATAAAAGCATGGTAAACAAGTTTTAAATTGTTAAACATAAACAATGCGTGCACACGTTAGTTTAAGCTAATCGGATATAAACAAAACCAATCATTCAGATCTTCCATAATAATGGCTAATACCCGAATGGTATTAGCCTTTACACATCATTATTAATACAGAGTAATTGTTATAGCCAAGCCTAATCTAACCGAATTAACAATGATACCAAAAAAACTGTACAATTACAAAAGTATAAGAATTTACAACGTTGTCTTTTATGGAGCTGCGAATGCGTTGCCTGACATTCTTCTGCTTTTTTCTCATCTTGAAAATTTTCTTGTGGTGTTGTGTTTCGATGAATATGATTTGTCACATTAAATATGGCGTATTGTACCTTCTCGGGTCTATGGCGTATGGTGCTTGTTTACTTTGTGGTCTTTTGGTGAGTAGTGTAGGCACGGAATACGCAGTATCTTCCTTGATGGATACGGGTTTTGGTTTTTTAGATCAATTTCTTCATAATTTTATTCACTTTTTGCTCCAGAAATGATGGACAACGGTGGCTTTTATTCAACCAATGTACTCAGTATGGTCTGCTTTTTCTTTAATTTTTAACGTGTTTGTTAACTATTCTTGTGCAATTATTCTTTCTATAAGGGAGGTAAATAATGGGTTAATTGATGCTATACAATAGTCGGTATTTGATGTCATCAAATATCTCCCCACTTGTATCCTATACTTGTCTCAAGTAGCCTTAGATATGTTTATAATATGTATCCCTAAGGATTATTTTCCGTCTAAACCATTTTTTTTGATCTATTACAAGTAACAACCTAACACACTCATGAATTCAAGAAGATGTAATAATCTCAAATTTTTTCAAAAATTCTATGTTACCCGGTAACATGTACTCTAATTCGCTTCAATTGCCAGGTCGTGAGAGTATTCTATCATAAGCTCTGGCAGGATAATCATTCTCCACGCCGTAAATCTATGGAGTTACACGTTTATATAGTAATTTGGGTTATTTGAGAAGGCTTAGGGTTGATTACTCTAACTAATCCTTTATCGATTCTCAATTATTCTGGAGGGCAGATATAAAGACAACTCATACACACCCGTAACGATCAGGATTAGACACTTGTGACTGACTTCACTCCCACCTCGAATAGCTAAAGAGTAGGAATAGTAGCAGTAATTTAGGGTATGTCTCTTCATAACTTTCTCCAATAGTAAATAAACCAAACAAGGCAGTTAAGAACGCCATACATAGCCCGTAACGACAGAATAGACATGCTATGCTCGATAAATCTCATTGCGTTTTTTTAAAACCAGTTTATTGATTAATGATTAGGACAGGAAATTAAATTGTTGTTAAAATAAAAGTTACGAAACAAATAGATTAAGTCCTAAAATACAAGTTGTAGACTTTTTTCCTGTCCGTTTCATGATTAAGGACACAACTAAATTACAACGTCTTGATCATAGAATAAAAAACATCAAGCTAAGTTGGCGTATAGTTACAGGTCAACCTCCCAAATTCCCATACTTTACAGAACTTTACTTTCCCACGTAGCGATATCTACACTTTATACTATACTCTACACTCGGCGATTTAGTTCAGACGTATTATCGATATTCGGTATTCATTCGGTAGTTGCGATACGATTTCTTCATACTTTCCTTCTCTTTTTTCTGTGGCAATTTTTATGTTTTGTTTTCTATTTTTTTTTGCTCAACACTTTACTTACATAACTCGATTGTAGTTTTCACGTCTTCAACAAATACTTTTTAATTCTGGTTATTTACCTTCGGTATTCTTTTGTTCTTGGACATACATATTTGCGACGATGGTAGTAAAAATACATGATTTTGACTAAAATATACTTCCTTTTGCGATGTGCAAATTTCTTCAACCGTACCTAAATAGAAACAAGACTCGGGATAATTAAAAACTTTACACTTAAGCAACTTAGGAACACTGTAAAAATAAACTTAATATAAACAGGGCTTATGCTAGGTGTAAAGGTGTAAACGAAACAAATATTTGGTTAGTTTAGTATTTCCAAAATTGATTGGCTATTCAGGTTGTTCTTTGGGGATTCTTACTCTTTAGTGTGAGTTTAACATAGGGTTTT
The DNA here is from genome assembly GCA_026074375.1 of Tanacetum coccineum. Taxonomy (NCBI): domain Eukaryota; kingdom Viridiplantae; phylum Streptophyta; class Magnoliopsida; order Asterales; family Asteraceae; genus Tanacetum; species Tanacetum coccineum. The sequence goes on from BQNB010066699.1 coordinate 15,776, forward strand.
TGGGGGTCGGTGGGAGGGCCGTTGGTACTGCAGAGGGAGGGGGGGGATCAAAGGGGATCAGTTTGGTCGAGTAAGTAGTGAGGGGGGATAGTGTGGGTGGGGGGGAAGGTAGGGGGTTAGAGGAAGGCTACAGTTCAAGGATGGTGCGTTGTTTGGTGGATCGGTTGTTGGTTTGTGTGGGGTTGTTGCTTTCAATGTTTTGCGAGTGGTTGGGGTGGGGTGGGGGTGGGGTGGGTGGCGGCTGGGAGGGGGGGAGCTGGGGCGGTGGAGGTAGGGGGGGTTGGAAGTGGTGGGGGTTGCCGGTAGGGGTTTTGTAGGGTTGTGGGGGGTGGGGTTATTCAGGGGGTGGGCGGTAAGAAGTGGTGGGCGGGTTACGGGGGGAGGAGGATGTGGGTGTGTGGGCGGAATGAAGGGTTGGGGGGGGGTGGTGGTGGTTCGGTTGGGGGCGGGGGGTGGGGGAGGTGGGGGGTCCGGGTGAGAGTGAGGGGGTGTAGTGGGGTGGGGGGTTTTGGGTGGTGGGTGGGGCGGGGGGGTGAGGGGGGGGCGGGGGGCGGGGGGGGGGAGGAGGGGTGGAGCAGGGGGTGGGGGGGGGGAGGGGGTGGTCGGGGGTCTGTTGATTGGGGTAAGGGGGGGATGGTGGAAAGGGCAAAGGGGGGACTAGGGGCGGGGTGATTTGGGTATGGGGGGGTGTGGGGGGGGGTGGCGGGGGTTGGGGGCGGAAGGTGGTAATTGGGGTGTAGAGGGCGGAGAGTGGGTGTGGGGAACGGGGGGGGATGTGGGGCAGGGCCGAGTGTGGGGGGTGTGGGATTTAGTTTTGCGCGCGTTTGGACTGCTCGTTGGGGGGGCAGGGGGGTTGGGGCGGGTGTGGTGGGGTGTGTGGGGTGGCGGGGGAGGGATGTGGGTGGGGGGTTTTGCGCGGTGGAGGAGCGTGGCAGGGGGGCCGAGGTGGTGGAGGTGGGGGGGAGGTGCGGGGGTATTGGGCGTGGTAAGGGTCGGCGGGAGTTTGATGGCTGGCGCATATGTTGTGGGGGGGGGCAAGGGATGGTGTGCGGGTGGGGTGTAGCAGGTGGTTGAAAGGCTTTTTTTTTTTTTTTCCTCTTGTTTTGATAATGTCTTTCATTTGTTTGGTTTTTATTTTATAGGTTTTTTGTGGTTTGTTGTATTTTGTGTTTTTTTTTTGTTGTTCTTGTTTCATTTTTTTGGTGGGTTTATTTTTATTTTAGTTTTTATTATTATTGTTAGGTTTATTTTGATTTTAGTGTTTTTCATTTGTCCTTTTGCTTGATTTGTTTTTTTTTTTCTTAGTTATAGTTTTTTTGTTATTTGTATTTGGGTCAATTTGGGTGAAGGTGGATGGGGTGGGTTTAATTGGGGTCGAACATGCAGGAGTTTGACCTTTTGATGCCAAGTGAAGAATGGTGGTCCGGATTATGCGGGGGAGTGGGTCCTAGGTAGTTGCAGGATTGGTTGGGTTTGATGTCGTTTTTTTATTTGTGAGCCGTGGGCGGGGGGGGGTAAGGGGGAAGGGGAAGGGATGGCTGCCTAGAGGAGCGTTGAGTGAGAGTGAGCAGGTGATGGAAGGGAAGTGGGGGGCGAAGTCTGGTTGGTAGATCGGCCGGTTGGGGCGGACGGTTGATAGTGGACACAATTGCCTTTGGGGATAGGGGAGCGGAGTTTGCGGCTTACTTCAGCATCTCATCGGTATCGGAGTTAATCGTGTAGACACGTCGGACACTTCCATGGTGAACTCTGATCTGTCTCGAAGCTTAGGGATCGGTATCTTGTACATTGTGGGGGGGGTTGGTGTGGAAGGATTTGGTTGGATGGCGTTATTTATTGGGGGTATTTTGGGGGGGTATGTAGGCGGGGGGAGGGTGGTTGTGGGGGTGCTGGGGAGGGGTGGGGTATGGGGGCGAGTGGTGTGGTGGGGGCGGGGGGTGGGGGGGTGCTTTGTTGGTTGTTGGGGGGTGGGGTGGTCGGGTTGGGATTTAGTGGGAGGGAGGAGGGAGGGGAGTTTTGGTAGTGGCGTGGGAGGTGGGGTTGGGCCCGGGTGCGGGGGGTAGAATGTGTGGGGGGGGGGGCTGGGGATGGGGGGGGGTTTTGGGGGGGGATTATTGTCGGGCCGGAAATGGTTGGATGGGGTGGGGGTTTTGGTTTAGTTGGGGATGGGGGTCCGGCGGCGGGGGTGGGGTGGGTTGGTGCGGGTGGGAGGGGGGGGGGGGTTGTAGGGGAGGGGTGGGGAGGGGGGAGGGGTGGGGGGGGGGGGGGGGAGGGTTGCGGGGAGTGGTATGTATGGGAGGGGTAGGTGGGGTTGGGTGGGGGGAGGGGGGCGGTGAGGTGGGGGGGTTGGGGGGGGGGGGGGGTGGGGTGTCGATGGGGGGTGTGTGGGTGGCGGGGGGGTTTATGTGGGGGCGGGTGGGTTGAGCTAGGGGTGGGTGGTGGGGGGAGGGGGGCGGGGGCGGGGAGGGGGGGTGAGGGGTGGGGGGGTGGAGGGCGGAGGGGGGGTGGGAGGGGTGGGGGGGGTTGAGATGGGCGGAGGGCGGGGGAGCAGGGCGGTGGGGGGGGAGGAGTGGGAGTTGGCGGGTGAGGGGGGGGAGGGGTAGGTGGGTTGTTAATGGCGGGTGCGGGCGGCAGGGGACGTGGGGAGGAAGTGGGTTGGGTAGGGGGTGAGGCGGGGTAGGGGGCAAACGGAGTCGGGGGGGTGGGGGGGCGGTGGGACGGGTGGGGGTGGGATGGATGGGGTGGAGACGGAGGGAGGGGGGTGTGTGTAGTGGAGTTGGGGGATAAGTGGGATGTGGGGGAAGAGGGAGGGAGAGTTTAGGTTGGCATGGGGAGGGAGGGAGGTGGCGAGGGAGGCGGATGCGGGGTTGGGTCTTTTTAGGGAGACCCAGCGTGGGCGGGGGTCCGGGTAGGGGGGTCGGGTTGTGGGGGGGGGCGGGAGTGAGGATGGAGCGTGGGGGGGGATTGGGGGGTTAAGGGGTTTGGGGTGGGGGTCGTTGGGGGGTGGTTGCGCTGAGGTTGATGGGGAGGGGTGGTCGGGGGGTGGGGCTGGGGTGGGCTGTTGGGGTTCTTGGGACGGGGGTGGAGGGTAAGTGTGTGTGGGGGGTGCGGGGGCGTGGGGGCGGAGGGAGAGGGGAAGAGGAGGTTGGCGGGGAGGGTGGTGGGGTGGGGGTGGGGGGGTTTGGGGGGTGGGGGAGGGTGGGGGGGGGGGGCGGGGTTTGTGTGGGAGAGAGGCGCTAGGTTGGGTTTAGGGGGAGGGGTGGGGGGTGGGTGTGGGCTGGATGGTGTCGTGATGGGGTGGGGAGGGGGGGTAGAGGTGGTTAGGGGCGGGGTTAGGATGGTTGAGGGAGTGGTTGATAGGGGGAATGTGGTTTTGGGCTAGGTTGAGGGAGATAGGTGGCCTGTATGTTTGTGTGTGGGGGTGTGGGTAAGTATAGGGGGGGTAGGCGGGGTTGGTTCCGGTGGGGGTGATGGGGAGGCGGGACGGTACGTGATTTGGCGGGGCGTGCGAGGGGGGGGGTGGTCGTTGGAGGGCGGGCGGGCGTTGTGGGCCGGGCTGGGGGGAGGGGGGGGGAGTAGGGGATGGGTTGCGGTAGCTGTGGGGTTTGGGTGCGGGGATTGGGGGGGGTGTTAGGTTGGGTGGGGGGGTGGGGTCAGTTTGTGCCCGGCGGGAGGATTCGTGGGAGAGGGGGGCTTGGTAGGGGGTAAGTGTGGTTGGGTCTATTAATTTTATGTTTTTTTTTTTCGTTGGTGGTTTATGGAGGTGTTTACTTCTATTTTTTTTCAATAGGAGTTTGGGGTAGAGTATGTTTTTTGTTTATTTATTGGAAAGCAGATTGCTATGTCGATTTAATACTCACGGGTATCTAAAAAATTAAAAAAAAAACATAAGTGTTTATGTTTTGAGGGTCAAAGCGATTTTAAGTTGCTCCCCCTGTGGACTGAAAAAAAAAATCAATACAGTCCTGTTGAATAATAGGTCAATATATAATAGGACCTAACTCCCAACATATTTAAACCACTTTCTCAATTCCTTTTTCCCCCCTATTGGAATTATAAAACGGACTCGTTGCGTGGGTGTGTGGTTATCTTTTGTGATAGTCCGAGATGTGGGTTGTTCCTGTGGTTAGAAATTTTGAGTTTGATATAGGGTAGTGGCAATTTTGTTGACTTGCTTGTGACATTGAGGGAAATCCCCTCTGGAATGTTTTGTCCGGTAGGTATTGGGTGCAGGCGAGGGGGGTTCGTGGTGCAGCGGGGTGTCTGTGTGTTTCTGTTGTGTTCTGCTGTGGTTCGTGTTGCTGCTTTGGTGGGCTGGCGGGTTGCGGGTGTGTGTGGTGTACAGGTGGGGTGGGTGTGGCGGGTGTGTGTATTTCCCCTTATGGTTTTTGTAGTGTTGTGTTGTTTTGTGTGGTTAAGTTTCTTGAGTGTTGGGGTGGATTTTGGGTGTAGCCGTGGTTGCCTTGGTTAAGAGTCCAGTGCAGAATGAGGGGGCGGTGGGGGGTGATCGAGGGTGGATTGGGTGGTGAAAATTGGGGGGGTGGGAGGGGTTTTCTGAAGAAAAAATTTGAAGGGGGAACAAACCAGATAATGAAAGAATGGGAGAACGACAGGATAGACACTTGTGACTGCTCACTCCCACCTCGAATAAGCTAAAGAGTAGGAATAGTAGAGTAATATAGGGTATGTATCTTCTAACTTTCACCAATAGTAATAAACCAACAAGGCAGTTAAGACACGCATACATAGCCGTAACGACAGAATAGACATGCATGCTCGATCACATCCTCATTGACGTAAAACCCATGGTTAATGATTAGGAAAGGAAATTAAATTGTTGTTAAATAAAAGTTACGAAACAAATAGATTAAGTCTAAAATACAAGTTGCTAGACACTTTTTCCTGACCGTTACCATGATAAAGACACAACTATTTACAACGTCTTGATCATAGATAAAAAACAACAATCTAAGTTGGCGTTCTCGTAACGGTCAACCTCCCAAACATCCCATACTTTACATACTTTACAACCCAAGTGGCGATATCTACCACTTTATACAATACTCTACATCGTCGATTTGTATCAACGAATAATTGATCCTTCGGGTAATTCCTTCGGTAGTTGCGAAACGATTATCTTCAAACTTTCCTTCTCTTTTTTTGTTGCAATTTTTCTAATTGTTTTCAATTTTTTTTGCTAACACTATACTACAAAACTCGATGTAGTTTCACCGTCTTCACAATCATAATAATTCTGGATAATTCCTTCGGTAATTCTTTGTTCTTCGGACATACCATTAATTGCGATGGTAGTAAAAATACATGAGTTTTGACTATAATATACATTCCCATTTGCGATGTGCAAATTTCTTCCAACCGTACCAAAATAGACACAAGACTCGGGAAATAAAAACTTTACACTTTAAGAAACTAGAAACTGTAAAATAAACTTAATATAACAGGGTATGCTAAGGTGTAAAGGTGTAACGAAACAAATAATTGGTGTATTTCCAAAATGATTGGCTCTACAGGTTGTTCTAGGGGTATCTTACTCTTAAAGTGAGAGTAACAAAGGGTTTATATGGGGGTCAATTAACCAGTGTAGTTAGTTAATAAGCAACATGTAAAGGCGATTTGGGTGTAATCCTAAAATTTACCAATTTAAACAAGTTACTCCATCTAAATCCATAGTACTTATCACTGCGGTCTCGAATAGATATACCAAGCCAAGTTCTAAAGTCTACTACATCACTGGCATACTCATATTTTGTGGAATTTGGGTAAACATTTAAAAACGGATAAGATTAAATCCTCACAGTATCTAACAAGAGTTATTGTGTACGGGTTATGTATCAAGTAATTTCACAAAAGTATGCTTATAAAAAAATAATTATTTGAGCATAATTTAAGCATTTTAGTGTGAAAAATAGGACAAGTAAACATTCTAATTCCATCCCCCTACTTGAATTATACAACGTCCCCGTTGTATAGATAAAACATTAAATACGAGAATTAAAAAGAATTAGAATGAGAAAATCCCCTGATATTTGCTCGGTAGATTCTCCATGTTGAGTTTATTTGAGCAAGATTGTGTTGAATCGCCGCCTTGAAGTTTCAAGACTCCAATACTTCAAGATCTCCAGATTTGTAAATTCTCCACCAATATTCGTCGATATTTCTTTCACGAGGTCTTGTATAAAACATAGTAAAAAAACCATATATTCCTATCTTGGTACCTACGGTTAATTTAAACTAAACTAAACAAACTAAATACGGGGCAGTTTTGGTGAACACGTCGTATCATGTGCATGAATATGCCGTATTGCCAGAACTGACAATAATATTTTAAAGTGCATAAAGAGTAAATACTGATAACGTCCAGACACTCAATACGCCATATGGTATGGAGCGGATACGCCGTATTGACGTCTGGGAAGACAGACTCGATAAAATTAACCGGGTTGTCTCCCGGGAAGCACTTTTGTTTACAGCGAAGTCTTTAAGTTAGACTTTTCTTTAGCTTCTCTTTATTCATTCCATCTCATGCACGCTAATGTGCCCGCGTGTGAGCCATTCTTCTATCTTCGCATCTCGAATGTAATTGGGTCCTAAATTCAATACTCCTTTGTAGAACCCCTTAAGCTTTTGGTATAGATGTGAGATTCCATTCATCTTATCCTCTTCACTTACCTTCGGTAATGGTGGAATCTTGTTGCATTGCTCATTAGTGTGGTATTTAAATCTCGGATGTGATCGCACCATTTGGTAAGTTACTTCATCATTACCATTGTAAATGGTAATTATCCCTTCGAACCGTCTTGTTTTAATTCCAACTTTGCTCAAAAACGGTTCACCAAAAATAACATCACCCATTCCTTCATCACGATAATCATCCATATTTTCTAAAACTACAAAATCCATCACAACAGGAAAGGTTCCAACAAAAATAGGCACATTTATTAAAGCTCCTATAACATTATTCCCTTTGTACACCATCTTATCTTTTATTATAGAATTATGAAACTTTTTGGACATCACATTGACATATAATAATGGGAAAAAGTTAGCGTGTGTAAATTAAAATCCTATCATACAAGAAAACTTTAAGTTGTGAGAACAATCTATATGGATCTTCTTATCATAGTCGCAATAACTAGGGTAATCGTTAATTCCAGCATCAAGTTCATCATCCATAGTTCTAAATTCCTTAATTACCTCACCTTCCAAAATGGTGGGCATTAAATCATCACCTTGATTTCTTCTAAGCTTAAATGGTTCATTTAGATCATTTAATTCTATGTAATCCTCAAAAAAGGGTCTAATGATCTATTTAACACCAAACTCTCTCCCATAAGCGTAGCTTCTAAATCAAGTTCCATTCTTTCTCTCAAACTTAGCATGTAGACCCTCTTAATTAAACTGTTAGCAGGTTTAACACTTGTGAAAATAATCCTTTCTTCCCTGACCCTTAAAGTAATCTTTCTTTTGTAAACATCAATCTTAGCATGAACGGTAGACAAAAATGGTCTTCCTACTAGTATGTTTTCAGCTATTCCTTTTGGATATTTCACAGTCTTGTCTGCTAATTCAACTGTCGACTTAGTGTGAGTTAATTCGCCTAATCCTAAGTTAAGGTAGTTCGAGAGAGGCATAACACTAACGCTAGCTTCTAAGTCAACAAGGGCATTATCAAAGCAAACATTATTAATAAAGCAAGGTAAAGTGAAACTCATTAGGTCTTTCTCCTTTCTGGGTATGGATTGTGAAGCTTCAGGGTAAGCTTCCGAGAATTGTGGTCCATATGATCCTTTATTTTCTTCACAGTAGTAACCATTCAAACGACTTGGAAATGGAATCGTCGTTTGTCTTGTCTCGTACATGAGTGTACGATTTTGTCAAGTGGATATGGCGTATTGAGAGGATCCAATACGGCGTATCGAGCATAAATCAGCTTCAATAGTAGTTGAAATCAACTTGACTTGATCTCTCGGGTTTGCTTTAGTGGAGCTAGGTAGACTTCCAAATCCTCTTTCTTGTAGTACCTTGCTCATTTGCCCAATTTGGATTTCCAAAGTTTTAACAGATGCTCATTGGTTTCGAATGGCACCATCCATCGAAGCTCGGATTTCTTTAATCAAATTGGATTTTTCTTCATGTCTCTTTGCTGATTCACTCATGAATTTGCTCAGGGTATCTTCCATAGATTGCCTTCGTTCTTGGTACAGAGGATTCACATTGTTCCTTTGATAGGATCCTAGAGCTGCTGCTCTATATCCCCCTCCTTGAAAAGGTCTACCAAATTGCGTGTAGTAAGCTTCTTTGAGGGTTTTCCCTTCTTCTTTGAGTGGGCAATATTTGGTGTAGTGGGGTCCCTTGCATTATTCGCATTCAACTTGAGCAGCATAGACTTTTTCATTCACTTTCTTGATCTCTCTTCCAAGATTGTTCATTTGTGCTTGTATAGTTGCCAATCCGTCAGAAGTTTCAGTACTTCTTGACCCAGATGTTCCATTATGCCATTTTTGAGAGTATTCAGTCATTTCTTGGATGGCCACTTTTGCATCAGCAGTAGTCTTTGATGGTATTGCACCTCTCGAGTCAAGTTTTTGTCGAGTAGGAATTCCCAATCCATTATAGAACAAGATTACCTCCCGCATCTCCGTTAAATAGTATTGAGGACACTTCATCAAGAGTTCTTTAAATCGCTCCCATGCTCGGTAAAGGTTTTCATCTGGTTCTTGCTGAAAGTTGTTAATTTCCTCCATCTTCTTTGTAGTTCGAGCAGGCGGGCAATATTTTTTTAGAAATTTTGTTTTAAGACTATCCCAATTTGTGATTGAACCAGTTGGTTCATTTCTTAGCCAACGACTTGCAGCTCCGGTTAAGGACATAGGGAATGCTCTAAGCATCACTTGGTCTATAGTAATATTTGGAATGTGGAATAGATCGACGATCTTAAGAACTTTCTCAATGTGTTCGTTTGCATCTTCATGATCCGAACCGCTGAAGGTGTTAGTACGTAGTTGGTATGTGCTTATTTACACATACCTTTTACCTAAATAAACAAGCTAAAAAGACCAATAATGACCAAAAATGCATTGTATTTGTTTGTTTTGTGAATTGGGTCTTGCAAGTACAGATATTCATTAAAAAGGACAAAAGCAAAGTCAAAATGGACAAAGCCGAGCACGGGAATGGAATGAGCATGAAAAAACCGAAGGTGAATGCGTAACCATTTTCTATGGACCAACCCGGGCCCACTCAATGGGTCGGGTCAGTCCAATTATGCTTAAACCTTACATGAATAACCCTTAAAGCCCAATACCCATTCTTATTAACAACCGAGCCTAAATTCTAATGTTAAACTAAAAGGCCCAAATCCATACTCGGTCAAAAGGTCAAGAAGTATGAGACGAGTCAATAAGATAGTCAGATGTACTGTTTATCCATCCTCGTTCCCTCCATTTTCACTATTTACCTCGCACAGGGTAAATCCATCAAAGTATACTCTCTCCCGTCCTTCTAGAAGCAATTGCTGACAAGTCTGACATATTTGGGAGCCACGCTGGCAATCCCACACCATATGATTGGTTGATGGGACGTGGAGAGCAATCAACGGTCAAGATTGAAGATTGGAAACGGTTATAGATTGAAGGGCTTGGATTAGAGATGGGGGGAGCGTCTAAGAGGCTAGAAGGTTCTTCCCACTGCTATATAAGGAGGGCTTTACTCACAGAATTGATCATCTAGTGTAGTTTTTAGCTTAAGTTAGTATTGAGCTTATTGTTTTCAAATTATAGCTGATTGTTCTTAAATTGATGTATTTTCCTTCTTAAAAGTTTGTAACACACGTTTATTAACAATAAAATTCAATTTTTCTTAAATTCATGTTTTTACTTATTGCATTTATGTTTTGTTTAAGCTTAATTTAAATCTAATAAGCTCTTAATTACTACAATATACTCAGTTAAGCTTCAAAAGCTTAACTAAGTTTGGAATCTCACTTAAATCTCACCCCTAAATATACCTCAGCTTAATGGATGATAAGAGACACTTTAACCCACGCAAGCAAATTAACAAAAGATAAAAAGAGCGGTTGAGCTTATGATAGAAAACCTGTATTAGCCATCATTAAATCCGATTAGAATATGTTTGTTTATTTAATGCAATGATTACTTATCTCGAAGAGGCATATCATTCTTAGACTTAGGCGGGACTTCATCCTAAGACCTAGACACATTAATTTTGTCACAATTAAAGCATCAGCATAAATCATCCTTATTACTTGATTATAATCTATCTTAGGGATTAAAGCAATGGTGATCTTGTTAAACCCTAGCTCATAGAGACTTTACCCACTTACTGCTTAATGGTAATTTATACACTAGTAGTCCACTTGTCTAACTATCCAATGGAATCAGAACATTATTTGTTGAATTATCTATATTCACCTACTAGTCAACATGTTCAATAAACCAAAGGCAATTTTCATTAACTAGTTAAGCCAGAAGCGTATCCATAGAACGATTTTAGCAGGACAATACTTGTGAATACCTATAATACTATAATTAATAAATTACTATATGGAGAGCTATCCCGGCATCTAGATTAACTATTGTCCATATCACTAGATCCAGTTTAATGATATCCGCAACAAAAGCACGCAAACAAGTAATGAATTGATAACATAAAATAAGCATGCACGATTAAATTAAGCAATCGAGATAATAAACAAAACCAAACATTCAGATCTTTATAATAATGGCTAATACCCAAAGGTATTAGCCTTTAAACATCCTACATTAATATAGAAGTAATTGTTTTAGCCAAGGTAAACAACCGAGATTTAACGAATGATACCAAAAATTGAACATTACACAAGTATAAGAAATACCGTTTGTCCTTCTATGATTCGTAATGCGTTTGCAGACCACCTTCTGCTCTTTTTTCTCCTCTGAAAATTTACTTTAGTTTAGGTATTGAGAATATAATTTAGCACCTTAAAAACTCATTTGTGTGTTTTTGTAATTTATAGGGTCTGGAAGTCGGTTTTCGATACGGCGTATCCAAAGGATTGGATACAGCGTAATTGAGTTTCTTAGAGTAGTGGACCACATTTGATATATGTTGATCCCATTTTTATAGATCTTGCTTAGCTTTGTAAAAGGCTTAGTTTCTATTGAATAAATCCAAGACAACTATGGTAGAAACTTTAATTGAATATATCAAAGACTATGCGGAATCTAGTCTATGATACTAAGAAGAATAAGAAATGAAATAGTAACAAATAAGTTTAATAACAATATTTTATCAAACTTTTAGGCTCAATATAAAATGAACACTCTTAATAGTGTTAGGGTTTACAAAACATTGAAGCTACAAATATCAAAGATGTGTATCTAACATTATGCCCTAGGACCTCCTGTTATACACCAAGAAGTCCTACAAGGCTTACAATACTTTCCTAAGATGAATCATGATCTGTTTCTATAAGCAAAACATAATCTCTTATAAAACAAAATAAGTTATACATATCTTTCTTACAAATAACTAATACTATCTTCGTAAGTATTCATGTTCTCTAATCCAATCTTTATCTCTTCTTTGATAAGTCTTTGATCTCGTCTATGTCAGCATAATCCTTCTAGCAGCAGTAATCACTCAACATTTATAACTGAGCACAAGCAGCATTAACTACTTAGAAGTTTACTTTAGCAAATACCTAACATACACTAGGCATACTAACTTTTTATAACAAGCAGTAGTAACTACTTAGTATATTTTTAGTCTTCATCTCTAAGCAGTCTTAACTTCTACTACCAGCAGTAACTTTATACTAACAGTACTAATATATACTAACAGTAGTAACTAGCAGTAGTAACTTTTATACTACCACAATTAACAACAACTTTATATATTTCATTAGTATTACCAGCAGCACTAAGTTATGCTTGACAACACTAATATATACCTGAGCAGCACTAACTCTAAGAATATCTTGAAGTCTTTTAAACCTAACAATCCTCCCTTAAACTTGATGTTCATCATCTGAATCTTCAAGTCTCTTTAGTAAAAGTCTTCATCATCACCAGGAGGATGCATTCAAACACTTCATTGACCCTTTTCCTGCTTTGTCATCAGCTTGAATAGTTGATAACACATCTCATTCTAATGGTCAGCTTGAAGCTTTTTGTTTAGCATGTTTGTGATTGTTATTGGTGTAAGGGGATATCTTTTCTCAACCAACATAAAGATATGTAGATTTTTAAACCTCACAAAGTGCACTCTACATGTATCAAACATCTTCCAAATAGTCACTTTGTATCCTTGTAGATTTCTCCATACTTCACTTTTTATGTCAGGTTCAAACATTACTTTCAGATCACCCCATAAAATTCTTTCATAATCCTCCTCTAGCCTTGTATTCCTATGTTTAGCTTTAACTAACTTCCAGATGGTTTCCAAGTCTTCTCTATCAATATTCTGAAGCATCTTAATCATTTATAAGTATCTTTTTGAACTTCCATCAACTCTTATCAATTGAAAGTATCCAAACTTTCCTTCTTTAACAATCGTGTATTCAACAATCATTAGAGGTTTGGTGGCTAGAGGTATAGCATCAATTGCTACCTCATCATCTTTAACTATCTCAATATGCTTTTTCATCTCTGCCTCCTCTTGATCATCATCTTTTTTAGCTTCTACATGCTCATCTATCTTCTGCTTCTTTGATTTATCAGATTCAAGCTCATCTCCTGCTCTTTTAGAACTTCCTTCAGTTCTTGTCATACTGCTTTTCACCACCTCTGAATCCATAGGAACAAATGAATTTACCTGTTTGTATGCTTTGTCAAAGAGCTTCTAAATTTCTTCATAACTCCTTCCTTTCAGTTGATTGTGCTTGTATCCACCCACATTCTTCAAGTATGCATACATTTTATTCATTATCTGAGTTTTGATAGGTGGTTTACTTCTTTGCTCTGCTGCTCTCTGTACTACAAAGAATGTTTTCCTTTCATTTTATGAGATTTATCATCACACAACATTTCTTGACTTTTCTTTAATGGAGAATTGTTCTTGTTCTTCAGCTTGGATTCTTCCAGCTAATTGCTTATCAGCCTCAATCATAGCTTGAATGCTATCCAGTTCTTCAATAATTACTGCTCTACTAGCTTATTCTTGTGCAACTCTTTCTTTTTGCATTCTTTCCAACTCTGCTTGTTCTTCAGCGTGCAATCTGAGCCAATATCTTCATCAAGTGCAATTTGATCTTTCTTCTTTGATGGATTTTCAGGCTCAACCATTTTTGCCTTGCCTTTGTCTTTTGCTTATGGAAGTTGTGATGCTTGTGAAGGTGATGATGCTGTTTTGAATTCACTTGGCTCTTGAACTACAACCCTTCTAGCCTTGGGTCTTGTAGCTGTAGTTGTTATAGCAGCAGTTGTAACAGCTTTGGGTTTAGCTGCTTTGATCTCTATTAGAGTCTGAGCCAGAGTCAACTCATCAATAGTTGTTGTTGGAGCACTGGCAGTAGTAACTTCAACATTAGCAGTAGTAACTACTTCACCAACAGTAGTAACTGGACCAACAACACTAACTTGCTTTTCAGCAACTTCTTTTTCAGCAACAACTTCTTTAACTTGTAAATCATCTTGTACATCAAACAACATCTCTTCATCATTTCTTTATTGAGTCTCATCAATCAAGGTCACCTCATCATCATCATCAAGATCAGCTATTTTCCTCCTCTGTTTGGATGCATCCTCCTGAGCACCCAAACTGACATCATTAGAGGATTCTACCTTGCTAGCTGAACCAACCTTCCTTAACCTCTTGAGCCCTGAAGTTCTTGAATTCTTTCTCTTTTCTAACTGCTTGACTCTCTTCTTTAAACTAGCAATCTCCTTTGCTTAAGCAGTCTTTGCTTTCTCCAAATCAAGAACCTTCTCTTGTAGACTGGTACATAAACTCATCAATTCAGTCAGTTGCAGTCTATCCTCACCACTTTGAGATGGATCATAGGAAGGGGTAGATACATGTTCCTCATTAGTAGCCTCATCAGGGATAGGCTCTGTAGGACCACTGTCCTTCCTCTATTTTCTTCTAGACTGTTTCTTTTGAGGCTTAAATGATGATGGTTAAGTAATAATAGGTGTGGAATGAGAATCAGTAGGAGCAGCTGAATCTTCACCTATATCTTCTGGAGCTTGAACCATCATTGTTTGGAAAAGAGGTGTGACCTTACCAGAAAGTCCCTTTCCTTCCTTTTCGTGTTAGCAAACATCTTCTTAGTGTAGGAAGGGGTAACATAAATTCCTTTATGTTTGGTCATTCCTTCAACTTAATTATCTAGGAAGACTTGCACAAACCTTGGATACATAAGAAACTTAACCCCACCCTCCAAGTTTTTCACCATATTGTCAAAAATATACTTGGAAAAGTTAAATTTTTGGTTTTTGGCAAGACAGGTGATAGCAGATTCCATAGTGCTACTAAATTTATTTCAGGCTGTGGTCTTAGCATTAAGGCATTGTAGTATGGTATGGACAAGAAATTTCCATTGAGATGAAAAATAAATTTTATAGAATGTAAGCTTTTGAGTAAGATTTTCTTACCTCATTATTTCCAGTTTTGCAAAACTGTAGCAAGTAGGTAGACAATATTTTCCTTTCACAGCATCTTTCTAACTAAGATCACATATTCTTATACTCGTCTCAGTGATGATCACCCTCTTCTTATCAACTAGGGTGTAACAACTGTAATTTTCAGAATTGTAAATGACTATTTTACCCTTTGACTTTTCGGGTTCGACTTGACTTTTTGGCTTTTGATCTTTTATTGTCACTTAAAAACGATTACCGCATAACCGGTAATTTTTCAGAACATAATTAAATAATAAATAGTGATTATTATTACATATCTCTCATTATGTGGCAAAAATTTATTTTTTACTTATTTGACTTGAAAAACGAAAAGAATATGTTATTCTTAAGTTGACATAACAAAAATACTCGCTAACTCACTTTTTCACGACACGGACTCTAAAGCAATTTAATGTAAAACGACATTCCGGACAACGTTTTAGTTTTGCCCGAGACCCGAAAACAAGCAAAAAATGACTAAAATACCCTCGTAAAATTTTGAAAACAAAAACAACGCATACAAACATGAAAATAATTAAATTACATTTAATTATCACCGTTATTAAATAAATATATTTAATAAATTATTTATCATTTTATTCAGAAAACGTTTGCTAAAAACGCGAATATTCAAGTTAAAGTTTATTTATTTATTTTCTGTTTCGAACAAAGCTTAACCGTGATACACAAATAAATAATAAACAATTTAAATAAATTTTATAAAAACATTTATAAAATACTAGTCGCGTAAATACTCATATTTGTTGGAAAAATCATTTGAAACGCAATGGCGCAAGTTTCGTGTTTTGAATCATCCATTAAGTGGCTTAAATGAGTCCCGAACCATTATTTAACAAAATTTACACTTTTGGTCCCTGTGGAAATATTTTCACAATTAACCCTAGACTATTATACACTTTCTATTTGGTTTTAAAGCTTATATATATAAGCTTAATATTAGGGTTTCCCCATTATTTTTAACCCTAGAAACACACACTTCTCTCTACAACTCCGGCGCCGACATCTTTTCCGGCCAAAATTGCGGCCACCAGCCGTCGACATCCTGTTGGCCACCACAAGCCCGGGTCCACCCTGATCCACCCCGATATCACCATATCACATCGCCGCCGTCACCATCTCCATCCCCCCGCTTCCACCTTCGTCGCCACCGCGTGACCACCAACACCATCGCGGCTAGACCACAAAAAGCCGATACACAAACATCATCATCCAATCTACCAACGCCAAACCATCACCAATCGCCAACCTCTCACACATCACTCCGAACACACCCCCCACGTCACCACAGCTGTGACGCCACCACTACCATCCAACCGCTGCCATCACCAACATCATCACACCATGCACCACCAAACACCACTGCCACCTTCACAGCACCACAAAGGGGTGTGTTTAGATCTGGGTTCACACAATAAGGGTACGTGTGGTTTTATTAACCACCAACAGGGTGCGTTTGGTTTGCAACGACCCTAAAGGTGTGCATTGTTTTCGCTAAAACAACCACCCTTAGGGGTGCATTTGGGTGGCAGCCACCACCAAGGGTGCGTTTGGATCTGGGTACAACCATGTAGGGTGCATTGGTCTAAAAACGACCTAAAAGGGTTCGTTTGGTTTTCTTAGAAACACATAGGGTGCGTTTGGTTTTGATAGAAACGCATAAGGTGTGTTTGGTTGTTCTTAAACTGACATAGGGTGCGTTTGGTTTAGCAGTTTTGCACTAAGGGTGCGTTTGGTTGTGCAGGAACGCACTAAGGGTGCGTTTGGTTGTGTAGGAACGCACTAAGGGTGCGTTTGGTTGTGCAGAAACACATAAGGGTGCGTTTAGGTTAGCAGAAAATCGAATAGGGTGCGTTTGGATTAGCAAAAAAACCAATAAGGGTGCGTTTGGGTTAATATAAATCGGCTAATATAAATATGTTAAGTTTTGGAAAAAATATAAAATCGGATTAACTGGTGGTTAAAATGGTTAAATAAATGTGCTACTTGTTATTTTGTTTCCTATTCGATCTCGTTTATATATATATATATATATATATATATATATATATATATATGTGTGTGTGTGTGTGTGTGTGTGTGTGTGTGTGTGTGTGTGTGTGTGTGTGTGTGTGTGTATTTGAAACACGCGAGTATTGCAACATTGATTGATTAAGTGGAAAACATTGAATTTTGTAAACATGGAAAACGTTGTATTAACGAAAAGGTTATGCCAAAATTTCTATAAATTTGTATACTTAGTAATTTTCACTATGATTTCTATTATTTTAGAAACCCGATAAAAGAACGAAGTTATATAGTTTTAAGATTATTAAATTGTTATTATACTATAACCAGACAAACAAACAAAAACTATACTTTTACAAATGAGACAACTATTTTAGCTACAACCCGTCAAGAAAACAGAATACAAATTTATAAAATTTTATTTTATATTTTATAATTGTCAACTAGAAAATAACATCATAATTGTTGTAAAAGCTTTACCAACATCGTTTAACATAAGTTGTAACCTTAAAACGTACGTTTACGTTTATGCAAGAACTTTTTATTTAATTAAGTGGTGATTTTAGAAAACGGGTCAAACTAATTGGTTTAGTTATTTACTCACACTTCGTATATAATACTTGCAAAGCATTATATATTTCACCTTAATCTTCGGATTGTTTATCTTCGTTATATAATTCACGGTACGAATTATATAATTGTTTATTTTTCATATGTAATATATACAGAATATATTACATACCTTGCGTTTACTTTTCGATTTATTTTATTTAACCAACCACCAAACTATTACAACTTGGAAATCTAAATTTTTTTATCAACGTGTCGCGTTGATGTAACTATTCATCGGAAAACCCAAATACATTATCCTAGGCTAGTGGGTCTTAGCCGTTAAGATTAGTTGCAACTTCTTGATCGAGCCGCTTCGTCTTCCGTTCGTGTTGTGCATATTAGATGCCTATCTGTCAATCGTTCTACATCATCGAGGTGAGTTTATAGCCCCATGTTTTATTTGTTTTACATATATTTTTGGGGTGAGAACATGCTTGTTTGCAAATGCGTTTACATGGTTGATTACAAATTGGTTGCATACTCATTTACATAGTTCGCTATGGGATACATTATTTGACTTCATTTTTGGTCACAAATACATACTTTACTTTTGAAATGATTACGGATTAGCTTAAGCGGATTGAACTAATAACAACAAGTTACTGCCCGGGTGTTCTTGGAGGGGACACCGGTAATGGGTACATACAAGTCTACGTCACAACTTCATGAACTGTAAATCACTTGGAGGGTGAGCGCGAATGTTATGAAATAGATCTATTCGGGTGTGAATCCCCGTTCGGGTGATTAGCTATCACTGGGCAAACGAACGTTATAGCATGTTGTCTACGCGAATGCTATAAAATAGATCTATTCGGGATTGGCAATCCCCGTTCGGGTGATTAGCTATCACTGGGCAAACGAACGTTATAACATGTCGGATTACGATTCGTTGGGCCTACAGGGCCCACAACACTTACATATGAACTCTTACTGTTATATTAGTGCATCGGTTTCATGAACTTAGAGTAATCGTAATCATTGTTTTATACACACATGAATATATACGCGTTGTCTTGAATAAAGTGGCAATACATACTTTGAACAAAGGTGGTCCAACTATACATACATTTTGGTGACTATTAGGGGATTTAAATGGTCATGCATGCTTTACAATTCTTGATTTCTAAAAACCATACATACATTTTGAGAGAACATTTAAGGATTTAAACGGTCATACATACTTTACGGAACTTTGGTTCAACATTTATATTTACAGAAATCTATGAACTCACCATGTTTTTCTCAGGTGAATTAGATGCTTGGCTTACTTGATGTGCATTGGAGTCTAAAATGACAAGATTTCATTCATGGATTACTACTTATTGTTATCCCACGAATTTAATCCATTATACAACTTATAATCTCAATAACAATGAACAACGAATCCTTGGTGTTTGGTTGGAATACAA
>BQNB010066700.1:0-33561 GCA_026074375.1 Tanacetum coccineum
GTCATGTCCTACCAGCTACGCTGCGCGCACAAGTCGTCCAAGAGCTCCACGAGCTACAAAGAATTTCAGCCTTTGTCGATTCTCGCTTAGAGAGTATTGAACAATTTCTTAACAACTTCGCCAATCATCCTTGTAACCCCTGCCCTTTTCGTGTTTTGAATATTCTAATTTAGTCCTTCCACTATTTGAGGTTTGTCAGTTATTTAGAATATTGTACCGTGTAGACGGTGGTGAATTTATGAGATATGAAGAATTTTATGGTATATTGTGTTTAATAAGCCTTATTGGAGGATACTATTATGCTATGTAAGTTCCGGGTGGTTGACCCGTAAATTTTTGAGAAATGCCGTAAAACGAGTCCCGACACGTTCGTTAATGTCCAAACGAGTTTTTGGGAGGTCTTAGATGGAAATATGTCAAGTAAATACTCTAAGTTATTGGAAAAATATTTTTAAAGTGAATAAAAATGCTAAGTAACCTTGGGGAATAATTTACGGTTGAGTTTTACGAGCTTTTAAGTGATTCCGACACGAAAACGATAACACCTGAGCCCCTAGGATCCCCTAGCCGGCTATAGAGAAAAATGGGAGACATGGTGGCTTATTTTTAGCACTATGGGTCCTATGCATGGTACATATGGTTTGTTTGGTTCCTAAACACACATTTCATGCTCTTATTCTTTCAAAAAAAATCACACACACCTCTCTCTTTCTCTCTTATTTTTGTCCAAACACCTAGAACACACACACACTATTATTTTTCAAACTTTGATAAAAAACATGAAGATTGGTGATATTTTGGGTTGATTCTAGTGTCCGGGTAGTCATTAAAACAACGTTTGGGTTGTCCGGTTCGCGTCAAAATTTATTTTGAAGACCATTTTTGTAAGTCTTTCTAATTTATTTTTAGAGTAAACTGCAAAAATCATCCTTGTGGTTTGCAGTTTGTGGCACTAATCATCCCTAGCCGATACTATTGGCACTAAAGAAAATCAATCCCTGAGTTGGGGAACTTCGCAAAAAAGCATCCCTAAAGGGATGATTTTTGCAAAACTTTTGGTTAAACTTTTTGCAAAAATCATCCCCAATAAGGATGATTTTTGCCAGACATTTGGCCACTCAAGGATGATTAGTGCTAATAGTATCGGCTAGGGATGATTAGTGCAACGAACTACAAACCACAGGGATGATTTTTGCAGTTTACTCTTATTTTTAACTTGTACTTTTAGGTTGCTAGTGATACACATATGTTTGTTGTACGGCCCGATCGTTAAAAATCGAAAGCAAAAAGTTTTAAAATGATTATATAGGGTGCGTATGGTTCGAAAATAAAAGGAAAGGAAAAAGTGGTTTTGTTAGTTTCAATATTGTGGTCGTGATGGTTGAAAAACATATATTTGTTATGTAGCTTATTGTGGCTTATTTTTGTGTTCGAATAAGCTTATTTTGGGCTTATAAGCCTACGGCATCATAAGAAAATACAAGAAGGGTATTTTTGGTTATTATCCTAGTATGTCATATTTTTGTGGACTAATATTGTAGCTTATGGTGATAACCAAATGCGATACGTAACTTATTAGCTTATTTTTAAGCTTAGTATACATATTTTTGAGCATATGGGCTCACGGCCTAATAAGCAATCCATAAGACATGGCTTATTGATGGCTTTGTGGTCCGGATTACTTTATTACTTATTGATATGAGCTTATATATGCTATTGGGCCTTGGTTTTGGGCTTAGAACGTATGCTGGAAACATAAAAAGTTTAATGGATCCTTGTTGGGCCTTAAAGCCCAATAAGCGTTAACTAGTCGTTATGGGAGTTTTGACGCGCTTTTGGAAAGTGAAAAGTACTTGTGAAGTTATATAGAAGGAGTTTTGAGAAATTATATTGGTAAACGTGGTGAAATGTGATTTTTAGAATTTGGTTCGGAAAGTGTTGAAATGTTGAAATTATTTGAAAATAAGGTTTGATAACCTTGAAAAACATCATATAAACGTACGGGTCATGTCGAAATTTTGTAAAAAGTCTATACTTGAGATTTTTACTTAAAACGTAAATTTTATTTTAATAATAAAATAATATTATTTTATTATTTTAATAAGTCGACTAAAAGACGAAAAATATAATTTTTCTCGAAATTTTTCCAAAATGTTTAGTAAACATAAACGTTCTATTTCGTATAGTATAAACGATATATTTATAGTAACTAAGTGTACCGATTGGACTTATTGAAGTATATTTATAATTATTTATTATAAATATTTACTTATATTACTTATCTATTTTCCTAAATAGTATAAGTATAAGTATATTGTACTAAGATATGGGTGAATATGGTATTTTGGAGTCATGTCGTCAACCATCACACCACTAAAACGTTTAAGATAACCATACAATGAGTGTCTAACCTCTATGCATCGAAACCGGGAAAAACTGTTTGGAAATGAATGATTTAAAATGGGACATTAACTGGACTAGGCCGTGTGCGGACGTCGTTGCATTTGCTTGTGTGATATTGAGATTTTTGTGGAGACAGTTTGCTTGAGGTGAGTTCTCATAGCCTCACTTTTTACTGTTTTTCTGTTGGGGGGGAAATGATACTTAAATGTGTTTTGAACTGTTTTCTGAACTGTGCGAAACGTGGTTTTATTTTTGGGACAATTTATGTGCTTATGACTGCTATGTGAATATGTGTAATGTGATCTTACTTGCATGTACTGTGTTTGGCATGGCATGTAGTTTTCTTCACCCTAATTTTCTCCAGTGGTAGCTGAGGATGTGGTTATGTCATTGGGGCTTGCGACCTAAGAGCGTTGGTAGGCGCTGTAATAAGACTAGCGGGGAAATGTAGGTCTTGTACATGATTAGCGGGATGCTAAGTATGGGTTTGGTTTGCATATATCACTGGTCATTTTAGTAATTGTCCATACTGTATGAGATATTGGCCACATGAGTGGGTTTTGAGTTTAAACTACGAGCTACCAACATTATTGTTGAGTTTTTGGTATCATATTTAGGTGAAGTTAATGATCGTATAGAGTATGGTGATTGTAGCATGGTTAAGAGAATCTGTAGGGGATCTTGTTTGAAAAGTCTTGCATTTGATGTACGCTTTGGATTTGGTTTTCTTAAGGAACGAGATAAGATTTTATAGACCCCTGCGTGGGCTTAAGTTTGTAATAATTGGCGGCTATGTGTTGTGTTCTTGATTTAAGACATCACTCAAGGTTATATTAAGGTTGATGGTCATCATTACACTATTTATTTATGCATTTTAGATTTCTCTATTTTGTATCTTGTGTTGTGATTGATCATTATGTCGCATTTCCATGTTTCAGCCTATGACGAGATGTGACAGAATGGTAATCAGAGCCAAGGTTATAGAGGACTAGGTGGTTTGGCCTAGACTATAACCTAGAAACCTACATATAGTTGTGTCATAGGATCTATGTGCGTGGTGATCCGTTTATACGTGCTTATGTGGTTATATGGTATATAGTATTAGTTAAGTCATTCATTGAAATGTGTGAGTCTAATACTAAGTACAAACTAGGATAGGATTTACATGTATAATTACGGTGGCCAACGTTTAATTTATAAACGTATCACAACTAGCACATATTTCCGTATTTAATCGTCCTCACAAATCGGTGTGTTTGTTGACACCTTAAGGGACCACAAATTGTGGTTTGTGATATAGTTATTAGGCTATTCTTCTATACGTTCTGGGACCCGGCCCACATTGCTATGTTGCCCATGTTCTCCCTGTGTAGATAATGTGCCTTACGATGGACAACTCGAAGTGCTGGCGACCTGATGGAGGGATGTCAATTAAAACCCGTACCCGTGATGGGGACCGATCCCCAAAACCGGATTGACTGGGATTCCGCGTTGAACCAGGGGTATGTGGATGGGGACGGGGCATCCCCGATTATGAAACAGGGGCTGGGGCCTGGGGATGGGGATAACAAAAATCCCTCGCCCGCCGTGCCCGTGGCCCCGTACCGACCCCGTACTTTTTAATTGTACACATATTATATATTATTTGTATATTAATCTACATGTACATGTTACATGTTATAAGTAGTATGTATTGACAAATATATATTGAAGTATAGTTGATATGTATTTGCCATATTTAAGAATCGAACTACTTTTAAATGTTAAGTATAAATAATATTATTTCAAACTAATATTTTTTCCCAAATACAAAATTCGATCATTTAGATTTTATTTTTAAATTTCAGTTATATGTGATTATTTTAGTATTACGATGCTTTAAAGTTTAAGGCCATGTTAATTAATCAAAACTTGTACAAGTATGCGTTCTAAGAAATGTTAGTAGGTCAAATATTATACTTTTGTTTAGTTAGTGTAATTTTTATGCTATTTTATAAGGGCAAAAAATCCCCGAATCCCCGTGGGGATCCCCGATCCCCATTAGGGACGGGGATGGGGATGTAAATCGATTCCCCGATGGGGATGGGGATGGGGATGAAGCTAAGAAACGGGGATGGGGATGGTAAGTATGATCCCCGCAATTCCCCGACCCATTGCCATCCCTACCTGCTGCCACATCACGAAGAGGGGGAACGGGTGGACGAGCCGGTAGAGGTAGTGGTTAGACTAGAGGTTATTCTGGAGATCAAGGTAATGGTAGGAATGATGGTTCGGGTGGCCAAGTAGGTGGTCATAGTAGTGAGGTGAATGGTGGTGTTGACGGAGTCCCTAACTTCTCCACCATCATTGCACAGCAGTTGCAGAATTTACTCCCCACTATTGTAGCCCAAGTAGGCAACCAATGTAGAGGTCAAGGAGTTGGTAGGAATCAAAATGGAGATGTCGTCAATGACCACATCCGGGGTGATGCTGGGAATGCCACTAAAGGCAATGACCGTAGGGGTGGTACCTATAAGGAATTTTAGCTTGTAACCTAAGGAGTATGATGTTAAGGGAGGTGCTAATAGTGTTTACCCGTTGGATGAGGAAGTTGGAGGCAGTTCATGATTAGAGAGGGTGTAGGGTAGTCAGAGAGTGAAAAGTACACTACTGGTTCATTTGTTGGTTACGGCTCTCACGTGGTTGGATTTCTGAGATTCGCCACGGGTTCGAAGAGGCCGCTGTAGAATGGTCAGGGAGACTTTAAGACTTTGACTAGGGAGGAATTTTGCCCAAGTAATGAGAGGCAAAAGTTGGAAACTGAGTTGTGGAATCACGCAATGGTCGGGGCTGGCCATGCTGCATATACCAATGGGTTTCATGAGTTGGCTAGGTTAGTTCCTTACTTAGTAACCCCGGAAGGTAAGAAGATTGAGAGGTATGTGTATGGACTTGCTCCACAAATTCGAGGAATGGTGGCAGCAACGGAGCCAAAGACCATCAAAAGGTGTTGCAGTTAGTGGGCAATTGAGTGATGATGCCCTTAGGATATGGGTCAATAAAAAAGAAACCTTTAAGAAGAGAAGAAATAGGGGAAATTAGTAGGATAGGAAAATGGAAGGGAGGATAACACGGAGGATAACAAAAGGACTAGGACTAGAAATGCTTTTGCTACAACTGCAAACCCTGTTAGGGGAGGTTACACGGGTATGGAACCCAAGTGTACCGGCTGTGGCTATCATCATTTACTTGAGACACCCTATTGCTCTTGTTTCAACTGTAACCGCCTAGGTTATTTTGCTAAGGATTGTAGAGTGGCGCCTAGGAATGTGAATCCCATCAATGCTAGAAACCCAGTTGCTAGGACCTGTTTCGAGTGTGGTAGTACCAATCATATCAAGTCAGCTTGTCCTAGGATAAATCAGGCTCAAAGGCTAGAGGAAACCAACAGAACCAAGTTATGGCTGTTAATGGAGGTCAGGGTCGTGGAAACCAAGGGAACCAGGCTAGGGGTAGGGCATTCATGTTAGGAGCAGAAGAAGCTCTCCAGGACCCGAACATCATGACGGGTACATTTACTCTAAACAAACACTATGTCACTACCTTATTTGACTCTGGTGCCGACTATAGTTTTGTTTCCACTACTTTTATACCTCTGTTAGACATAGAGCCTAGTGATTTAGGTTTTAGTTATAAGATTATGATAGCTAGCGGGCAGCTTGTAGAGATTGACAAAGTTATTAGGGGGTGCAAACTAGAAATAAAGGGTCATGTGTTTGATGATACCCTTTAGAAGTGGGAGTTTTGATGTGATCATAGGAATGGATTGGTTGCTTAGATTATTAAGAGAGAAATCTAAACAAAATATAAGGCAATTAATGAGTGCTAAGGCTAAAGAGAAGAAATAAGAAGAGATAGTGGTAGTGAGATATTTTCTCAAGGTGTTTCCTGATGATCTATCTAGATTGCCGCAGGTTCAGGAAATCAAATTTCAGATTGAGTTAATCCCTAGAGCAATGCCAGTTGCAAAGTCTCCTTATCATTTGGCACCTTCTGAATTGGAGGAGTTGTCAGGTTAACTCAAGGAACTCCAGGATAAAGGTTTCATTTGACCAAGCTCAACGCCTTAGGGAGCATCAATATTGTTCGTTAAGAAAAATAATAGATCCTTTAGGATGTGTATTGACTTTAGAGAACTAAATAATTTGACCATTAAGAACCATTATCTACTCCCTAGGATAGACAACCTGTTCGACCAACTTCATGGATCGCAGTACTTCTCTAAGATAGACCTTAGGTCCGGATACCATCAGTTGAGAGTGCATGAGGATGACATTCCAAAGACCACATTTAGGACTCGTTATGGACATTTCGAGTTCATAGTAACGCCCTTTGGTTTGACTAACGCACCAGCAGTATTCATGGATTTAATGAACAGAGTTTGTAGGCCTTATCTCGATAAATTTTTGATAGTGTTTATAGACGATATCTTGATCTACTCTAAGACCCGGGAGGAGCATGAGAGGCACCTAGGACTAGTCTTAGAATTGCTTAAGAAAGACAAACTCTATGCTAAGTTTTCTAAGTGTGAATTCTGGTTGCAAGAGGTACAGTTTCTTGGGCATGTGATTAATGGTGATGGAATTCATGTTGACCCTAGTAAGATTAAGGCTGTTAAGAATTGGAAAGCTCCTAAAACTCCATCTGAGGTTCGTTCGTTCTTAGGATTGGCTAGATATTACCGTAGGTTCATTGAGGATTTTTCTAAGATAGCTAAGCCACTTACTGTCTTGACTCAAAAATGTAAGACCATTGATTGGGGTGAAGAGCAGGAGAATGCGTTTCAAACATTAAAGGATAAGTTGTGTAATGCTCTTGTTCTAGCTCTCCCCGATGGACCGGATGATTTTGTCATGTATTGTGATGCGTCTAGCCTAGGATTAGGTTGTGTGTTGATGCAAAGAGGTAAGGTGATAGCTTACACATCTAGGCAGTTGAAAATTCATAATAAGAATTACACCACCCATGATTTGGAACTGGGCGCGGTTGTGTTTGCACTTAAGATTTGGAGACATTATTTGTATGGAACAAAGAGTGTCATATATACTGATCATAAGAGTCTCTAGCATATCTTTAGTCAGAAAGAGTTGAATATGCGACAGCGTCGCTGGATAGAGTTGTACTTTTGGGTTGCCGGGATGCATAGATGTTAGTTGTACGGCCCGATCGTTAAAAATCGAAAGCGAAAAGTATTAAAAAGACTATGTGGGGTGCGTTTGGATTCGAACATAAAAAGGAAAAATATAAGGTTTTGTTAGTTTTGATATTTTGGTCGTGATGGTTGAAAAATATATATTTGCTATGTAGCTTATTTTGTATATAGCTTATTGTGGCTTATGGTTGTGTTCGAATAAGCTTATTTTGGGCTTATAGGCCCACAGCAACTCATGGAAATACAAGGATGGTATTCTTGGTTATTTTCCTAGTATGGCATATTTTTGTGAACTTATATTATAGCTTATGATGATAACCAAATGCGATACGTAGCTTATTAGCTTATCTTTAAGCTTAATAATTAGATTTTGGAGCTTATAGGCTCACGGCCCAATAAGCAATCAATAAGCCGTGGCTTATTGATGGTTATTGTGGTGGCTTATTGTGGTCCAGATTACTTTATTACTTATTGATTTGAGCTTATATATGCTATTGGGTCTTAGTTTTGGGCTTAGAACGTATGTTGGATACATAAAAAGTATAATGGATCCTTATTGGGCCTTAAAGCCCAATAAGCGTTAACTAGTCGTTTTGGGAGTTTTGACGAGCTTTTGGAAAGTGAAATATACATGTGAAGTTATATTGAAAGTCATTTTGAGAAAGAATTTTGGTAAACGTTGTGAAATGTGATTTTTAGAATTTGGTTCGGAAAGTGTCGAAATGTTGGAATTTGTTGAAAAATAAGGTTTGATAACCTTGGGAAATGTCATATAAACGTACGGGTCATGCCGAAATTTTGTAAAAAGTCTATACTTAGAATTTTACTTAAAACGTAAATTTTATTTTTATAATAAAATATTATTATTTTATTATTTTAATAAGTCGACTAAAAGACGAAAAATATAATTTTCCTCAAAACTTTTCCAAAATGATTAACAAACATAAACGTTTCATTTTGTATAATATAAATAATGTATTTATGGTAACTAAGTGTACCGAATGGACTTATCGAAATATGTTAGGATCACATAAATGGTCCCTGACAAAGAAGCTTCGGTCACTCGAAGTTACAGACAACAAGTCTAGCTCGAAGTCAATGTTAATTAATGTTTATTATGTATACGGGCCAAGATGTAAAAAGCCCAAAAAGAAAGCCCTCAAAGGCAAATCCTTATTAGTATAAATACACCTAGTTTAGTCAAAATTAGGTTAGCTACTTCATTATCATTTTTCATCTTTTAGAGTTTGTAGCCACTCTTTGTTTCTTTCAATAAAAAGTTCTTAATTGTTTAAATCTTTGTGCCATTGATCTTGTGATTTCATCCATGGAATGATCTAGGGATCCTCCATGACATTGCTATCATAAGAGCCAAAAGTGATTGTTTGGATGTTTTTTTTTGAACCGAATTTTTAAAAAAAAAGTGGGGTTCGGATTTTTTTGTGTGTCTTGATCGAAAGGAATAACAAAAAAAAAGAGACGTGGTTTGTTTGTGTTTTGGGTTCGAAGTGGATTAGAAAAAAGCTAGAAGTGTTGCGTTTTTTGTTAGTCTTCGTATTGCGTTTTGAGAATATTCATGTTGCGTTTTGAGAATATTCATGTTGCGTTTTGAGAATATTCATGTTGCGTTTTGAGAATATTCATGTTGCGTTTTGAGCATACAGGTTGCGTTTTGAAGATTTCTATTGCGTTTTGACTAAAACGCTACGCTGCCAAAATTTTTCAAGCATTGCGTTTTGACTTCAAGTGTCATTGCGTTTTGAGAAAAATTTCATTGCGTTTTGAGAAAAATTTCATTGCGTTTTGAGAAAAATTTCATTGCGTTTTGAGAAAAAAATTTCATTGCGTTTTGAGGAAGATATCATTGCGTTTTGACAACAAAGTTTGTTGCGTTTTGACATCATTGCGTTTTGATCAAGCTTCGTTGCGTTTTGCTTGATTTGCGCTGCAAATTAATTTTGGGTCTGGATTATTTATGAAATTTTTATACCAGCTCGGAAACGGCCCAACGGTCAAGACTCTTCCTCTCGCTGAGCGAGAGCCCTGTCATTTTTTGGCCATTCGGAGTCATTTAGAGCCTCAAAACAGCATTTTACTGTTTCAAAGTTACCCGAAAATCATAAACCTCACTACCAAGTCACAATCAACTAATCACTTGTAAGATAGTTCATTATAATACAACGTTATTCATTGGCAACCAAATGAAGAAACATATGATCAACCTCTGGCAATGACTACAAACAAAATAACTTTCGAAGTCACATGAGGAGATGCATATGATTCAGACGTGGATGAAGGTCTCCAATGCTGCTGCAGTATTTCCATGGCAAACTAGTGTCATCACCACAAGTGCCACAAACAGTCAGTATAGATGAGTACCACGCCAATGTCAATCAAATCTTTGAT
Organism: Tanacetum coccineum; assembly: GCA_026074375.1. NCBI lineage: Eukaryota > Viridiplantae > Streptophyta > Magnoliopsida > Asterales > Asteraceae > Tanacetum > Tanacetum coccineum. Next base: position 10,001 of record BQNB010066700.1, read on the forward strand.
TAATGTGGATTTCAGTTGAGTCAGGACGCATGCAACAGGAAGACATTTAGACTCCATGCTGAGACTGAGATTGATGACAATACGATTCCCGTATCATCTGTATCTTCTTGACAGACCGAAGCCCCCAAAAATGTTTCCAATGAAGGTAGATCTGCTGAACGCATCTGATAAAGTTTCTATGATTGCCATCTTAACTGACTTGCAAACCCAACTAGACGGACATGCTAAGGTTAACCAAGAAAAATGTTTGGAAATCGAGACCTTAAAAAATGAGCTTCTTCAATGCAAGCAAGAAATATATCGTCTAGATACCAAAAGGTCAGAACTTGATCTTGAAAACAAAAGTTAGACTAGGAAACAAGCCTAGTGATTCAGCGTATTAGCGTAACGCTGAACTTGTGCAAGAAATATGATTTTGCTTAATCCACTCTTTTAGAAAAGAAAAATCACTAGTCATTTTTTACAATATGAAAAGGAAAAGATTTTCTCTGAGAAAAGAGTATCTAGCTGATTAGTATCTAGATGAAATAGTTTGTTTAAGAAGGCTAACAAGTTGCAAAAGATATGTTGCGAAAGATTTAACATGCCCAAACACGACACTGTTTCCTATGCTTTCTAAGAAACCTAAAGCTCAGACAACCGCTGAGATATTGCACAAGGCCGCTCCTGAGGTACCACGTTAACCGAAGGTCATTCGGGTGTGATGGCCAAGTGCACTCAACTCTGTTTTGTATGATGTGCTGATACCGCTTTTGCATCCAGTCACGATTCTCCGTTTGCTCGCTATATGGTAGTAAGTGAGATGGTCTTTGGTTCACTTAGATAGAGTGCGCGTAGCAGATGAAAAGAAGATTGTAATGAGTGTACATCAGGACATGTTAGACCGTGAAACGCGGTTTCGACATGTCAGCTTAATGCCTTAAGTTTGTTCCTCAACAGGAACTGTTCGTGAACAGGCGTATTGGCGTTGCGACCTGCCATGAGTCTCGTGACTGAGTGCAAACTAGTTACCACGCAATGTCTAGTCACTGGCGCTCTATTATCTTATAATTCATAAAAGTCGACCTCCAAGTCAAGTTCTGGCAGTTTCGAAACGTTAATGCTTGTCGTTTTTCCTCAATTTGAAGGTATCATAAAGAACAGAACAACACCAAAAAACGCCAGACTATGTTTCTGAATGTGTTTTGATTATGCAAAACAGTTTGTGAACATCTCCAATGGTACATTTTACGAACCATTTCGACACAAACATCATCCAAGCTGCTAATGATACATTTTTCAAAGAGATACAGAGAATTTGAACAGATTTTTTGTGAATGCGGATGCGGAATATGACAATGTGTTTTGATAAAAAGAACCTGACCAAGAGAGAAGAAAAATCTTTTATCATAAATGAATGCTTAATTGCTGCAGTGTAGAGTAGAATAAAAGATATCTGCTTTTGTGCTTACTTCGATATTGTTGTGCGACCCTAGTGTTCGAATTCCTTTGCGAAAGAATGGCTTAGAGATGTGCATGACGATCAGGGAACACACTAGTGGTTCTTGAACTTGAAGCTGAGATTTCCTACAAACAGAATCCAGCTCTTTATTGAAGCTCTGAAGAAAACGTTTTGCCTTTCTCGACAGAATTTGTTAGTTTACAACTTAAATTTCAAACTACAAACAGTTCATAGGCACTTTCTAGTGACTATCCAATGCAATTTTTGAAAGTAACAAAGTTAAGGACAACAGCTTCATGAAAGATGAACTAGCTAGGAATTTAGATGCTCAGATCACCTCATGAGGTGTAGAATGTAGCGTTCCACTGAAGGTAGTTGTGACTAATAATGCACTTGAAACAGACAGAATTTCAGTGAAAGATACGATTACCTCCCGTAGGATCAGCTAGATGGCCTTAAGGGTGAGAAAACGTGAGTCCAAAGACGTATGATGAACTGTCAAAGGCGAATACTCACTCACGTACTGCGTACACTGAAAAGATTAATGCCTTAACTGCTGAGATTGCCAAACTGAAACACTGAGTTGAGTGGCAAAAAGAGTGGTGGATCTAGTCAACCTCTGAGAAACCCAAAGTACTGCTTCGGGATGTATCACAAAAAGTTCAAGTACATATCACACCTCCAAAAAGAGTCCAATTGTGTGGTAAATGTACCACACCAAATCCCGTTGCCTAAGAAGAAGCAAGTTAATTTTCAAGAGCCTCCCAAGGACTTCAAATAGACCCACACAGAAAACCACCAGTGCAACACAACCATCAAAGCCTAATGGTTCCTGTGAATTTGTCTTACAGAAACCAAACCCCCGCCCCCCACTCATGCCATCTGAATCTCGCAAACCTATGCCAAAGTGCCACCACTCTCGGAACCTCGTATTTGCCCAAATAAGAGTGTGATTGTGAGGAAGAGCAGATACATTAGGGAGTTGAATGTTGTTTATCCATAAATGTTTGTGATTCGTTCTTTGGAAGTCTGTGAATACAAAACCCCCCATGCCTACATAGTGTGAATCATACTAGAAGGTTTGGATAGAGGCAAACAGAAATCATAATGTGAAAAACTACTAAGACCAGCTGGAGACAACTGAAAGAAGTTGGTAGTGCGTTAAGCCTCAGTGGAAAACCACTGGACGACATTTTTGCGTTGTATGATAACTGTCCTTTAAAATAGGGATAGTGGAACCCATTGTTGAGCCTTTAGAACTTACCCCGAGCATTAGTATAGTTCCAAAGTTACTAGATCTCTCTTGGTTCCCTGATTGCAAACTTAGTGATCGAAAGGCTGGTTCCAAGGGGATATATGGTATTTTTGAATGCTAAAGTATTGTATCCTTTGTATATTAGTATATGTTTAAAAAAAAAAAAAATTCAAAAATTTTGCTAAATGGCTTGCAGTTATTTCAGACTGCAACCCGGTCTTAACCCAGAGATTTAATGTACGTTTCAGTGCATTATTTCTTCCACAGACAAGAAGTTGTCCTAGGCCGAACAATTTGTCTAATGAAACAATTTGTTTATCAAACAGTTCGGAGTCACCATTCAAACATTGACCAAACATTTTCATTATTATACCCGGGTCATGTTTAGAGGGGGAGAATCTAGGATATACTTAAACAGTTTTTGTATTTCACTTGATGTATTTGTGCTCATTTAGTCACTCAAAAGTTTGAGGGGGAGCTCAATACATTTTAAGGCCTTTATAGATCAAAACCATACAAAAGTTTGCATACTTTTTGGTTCGGGGGAGAAAATGTGACTTTAAATGTAAACCGAATAACTAATGTTCGATTGATTTCAAAATGCTAAAGTCTATCCTTGCATGTGACAAACATATTTCGAATTCGATGCCATGGTATAGGGGGAGTAAAAGTGTCAGATTATACTCAAAACAACGTCAAGATACCTAAGTTTGTGTTATACACAATATCTTGATAAATGTCATAGAATTCTTTTGTTTCATGTTCGTGAAAGTGATCTTTGGATGCTGCGGAATAGAGATGTTGTACCACAGGGATTCGTATGAATGTTATGCACTGGTCTTAGGACTGCGCCCACTAGTTGAAGTGGATTTCCATATATGTACTTGTTGACAAGTTTGGATTTCCCATGGCCTTCATTATCTTTAAGGGATTTATTTCCAAAAAACATCATCAGAAGCATTGTTGATTTAAACTTTCGTTTGTGCCCCAAACAATTTCACAGCACATCGAATGTTTTTCAAATCATTTTTGCCCACAGGCCTTCTTCGGTACTTAATTTTATTAAGAAGTAAAGCGCTGGAAAAAGGAATTGTACGGTATAGTCAGCAGATTAGTAAACTGTACTGAATCACTCTTTACATTCTATTGTAGAAATAATTATAGTGTGTTAGGCTTCGGACATCTGGTCTAGAGAAACGGCGAAATTAGGGATCTGATACTTAGGTATTAGAGGTCCAGCTTGTCACGTGCCGGAAACCTGTTCAAGAAGGTTCTTTGATTGAAATCTATCTGATCACAGGTTGCAGTATTATACTGTAATCATGATCTCACGGAATCAGAGGTTAATGTAACCGACCAGATTGAGTATCGTCTATACTCGGTCCCTTCAAATATAAAACCTTGTGTGTTCTCAAAATGTTTTTCTAGAACACATTAAGTGGATTTTACCTAACAAAATGTTTTTGTTGGTGACTAAATTGTTCTATCATAGCGAATGACGACTCAAAGTTTCCGATGCAAGACATGTGCTCATATCCATACCACAGTATCTGAAGTAATCAAGAAAGCTTACATTCAAAGCTTCCGCATATCTCGTCGCAATGTCTTCTTCAAATACTAAAAGTTATAATGATTGGAAGAAGATACATCATCAAAGCTTTCAAAGATTCCAACAGATATGAGCATGTGAGATAAAGATCAGCGTATGGCAAAGACAAAGTGAAAGAAGATCACAAAAGTAATTCAGAGAAGTAAAGGCTTAAACAATCCAAAGATCAAGATCAAGTCATTCACATCAAGTTCTGAAGATCATGATGAAGGTGTTAGAAGATTGAATTCCGAAGCACAAAAGTGAAGGTACCTTATCAACAATGAGCTAAAGAGACAAGGCGCAAAAACCTATGAGTGCAGCTTACTCATGACCTCATCTAGGGGGAGATTGTTAGGATCACCATTAAATGGTCCTGAACAAAAGAAGGCTCGGGTCACTCGAAAGATACAAGACAAAAGTCTAGCCGAAAGTCAATGTTAATAATGCTTTATTATTTATACGGGCGCCAAGATATAAAAAGCCCAAAAAGAAAGCCCTCAAAGGCAAATCCTTATTAGTATAAATACACCTAGTTTAGTCAAAATTAGGTTAGCTACTTCATTATTATCATTCTTCATCTTTTAGAGTTTGTAGCCACTCTTTGTTTCTTTCAATCAAAAGTTCTTCATTGTTTAAATCTTTGTGCATGATCTTGTGATTCATCCATGGAATGTCTAGTGTGAGTTAATTGGGAGTTTTGACGAGGTTTTGGGAAGTGAAAAGTATTTGTGAAACTATACGGAAGATCATTTTTAGAAAGTATCTTGGTATACTTGATGAAATGAGATTTTTGGAATTTGGTTCGTAAAGTGTCGAAATGGGAAAATTGTTTGAAAAAAAGGTTCGATAACCTTGGAAAACATCATATAAACGTGCGGGTCATGCCGAAATTTTGTAAAAAGTCTATACTTATAATTTTTACTTAAAACGTAAAATTTATTTTTAATAATAAAATATTATTATTTTATTTTTTAATAAATTCACTGAAAGACGAAAAATATAATTTTTTTCCGAAACTTTTCCAAAATGTTTAGCAAACATAAACGTTCTATTTCGTATAGTATAAACGATATATTTATGATATCTAAGTGTACCGAATAGACATATCAAAGTATATTTATAATTATTTATTATAAATATTTACTTATATTACTTATCTATTTTCTTAAATAGTATAAGTATAAGTCTATTGTATTGAGATATGGACGAATATGGTATTTTGGAGTTATGTCGTCAACCATCACACCACTAAAACGTTTATGATAACCGTACAACGAGCGTCTAAACCTCTATGCATCATGCTTGAAAACTGTTTGGAAACGAATGATTTAAAATGGGACATTAACTGGACTAGGTCGTGTGCGGACGTCGTTGCATTTGCCTATGAATTAAGTTTGATATTGGAGACTGTTGCTTGAGGTGAGTTCTCGTAGCCCCACTTTTTACTGTTTTTCCTTGGGGGAAAATGATACTCAAATGTGCTTTGAACTGTTAACTGTGCAAAACGTGAATTCGTTTTTGGGACAATCTATGTGCTTATGACTGCTATGTGAATGACATGCATTGGTATGCTATACTGCGTGATCTTTCTGTATGGTTCTTCACCCTAATCGCTCTAGCTGGTAGGCCTTAGGTGTGGTATGTCATCGGGGTTGCGACCCTAAGAGCGCTGGTACGCGCTGGATATCAGACTAGCGGGGATGCTAGGCCTGGGTACATGATTAGCGGGGATGCTAAGTCATGGGTGGTTCGCATATATTCACTGTCATATAGCACAATTGTCCAACTGATTTAAAATATTGGCACAACGACTAGGTTTTGAGTCAAAACCTACGAGCTCACCAACATTATTGTTGACGTTTTCGAGTATCATTTTCAGGTGATGTTAATGATCGTTAGAGTATGGTGCTTGTAGCAAACTTTAGAGAATCCCGTAGGAATCTTGTTTGAAAAGTCTTGCATTTTGATGTACGCTTTGAATTTGGTTTTCTTAAGGGCCGAGATAAGATTTTATGGACCCCTGCATGGGCTTAAGTTTGTAATAATTGGCAACTATGTGATGTGTTCTTGATTTGGGACATCACTCAAGGTTTCATTGAGGTTGATGGTCATCATGACACTCTTCATTTATGCATCTTAGTTTTCTCTATTTTGTATCTTGTGTTGTGATTGATCATTACGTCGCATTCCCGTGTTCGCTGACGGGGTGTGACAGAATGGTAATTAGAGCCAAAGTTATAGAGAACTAGGTGGTTTGGCTTAGTCTATAACCTAGGAACCTTTATATAGTTGCATTATAGGATCTATGTGTGCGGTGTCCCGCTTATACGTGTTTATGTGGTTATAGAGTATATATAGAATTAGTTAAGTCATTCATTGAAATGTGTGAGCCTAATACTAAGTACAACTAGGAAAGGATACGGGTATAAATACGGTGGCCAACGCAATTATGAACGTATCATGACTCACACATATTTAGTATTATCGTCTGCACAAATCAGCATTGACACCTTAGGACCGTAGTTGTGTGATATAGTATATTAGGCTATCCTATGAGTGTTGATCGTCCCACCTACCTAACGTTGCCCATGTTCTCCCTCGTGTAGATTAGGGATGAGCACGGTACCGGTCCGTACCGAATTAGTCGTACCGATTTTTTCCTGAGCATAAATTAGTGGTACCGGTACCGTACCGAACGAGATTCGGATACCGGTACCGGTAATCGGGTTTCTCCTGTTTTTTTGGGAATTTCCCGATTTGGTACCGGTCCCATACCGAATTAGTGGTCCTATTTTTTTCCACCTTATTTCGTAGTCCCGGTACCGTACCGTATACCGGAAATCGGTACGGTTCCGGTTCGGTTTCAGGATTCGGGTCGAAATGCTCATCCCTAGTGTAGATAATGCCACCTACGATGACGACCCGAAGTGCTGGCCGGCCTACTGCCGCATCAAGAGAAGGGGGAACGGGCGTACGAGCCGGTAGAGGTGGTGGTAGGACTAAAGGTCGTTCTGGTGATTAGGATAATGGTAAGGATGATGGTCCGGGTGGCCAAGTAGGTGGTCAGTGTAGTGAGGTGAATAGTGGTGTTGACGGAGTCCTTGACTTCTCCACCATCATTGCACAACAGTTGCATAATTTACTCCCCAATGTTGTAGCCTAAGTAGGTGACCAAGGTAGAGGTCAAGGAAATGGTAGGAATCAGAATGGCGATGCCGTTAATGACAACATCCGGGGTGATGTTAGTAGGGGTTATACCTATAAGGAATTCTTAGCTTGTAAACCACAGGAGTATGATGGTAAGGGAGGTGCTATAGTATATACCCGTTGGATTAAGAAGATGGAGTTAGTTCATGATATGAGTGGGTGTAGGGATAGTCAGAGAGTGAAGTACACTGCCGGTTCATTTGTTGGTAAGGCTCTCACATGGTGGAATTCTAAGATTCGCATACGGGGTCGAGAGGCCGTTGTAGGTATGTCATGGGAAGACTTTAAGATTTTTACTAGAGAGGAATTTTGCCCTAGTAATGAGATGCAAAAGTTGGAAACTGAGTTGTGAAATCACGCCATGGCCGGGGCTGGCCATGCTGCGTATACTGATAGGTTTCATGAGTTGGCTAGGTTAGTTCCTTACTTAGTAACCCTGGAAAGTAAGAAGATTGATAGGTATGTGTATGGCCTTGCTCCATAAATTCGAGGAATGGTGGCAGCAACGAAGCCAAAGACCATCCAAAAGGCTGTGCAGTTAGCTGGCACATTGACTGATGAAGCCCTTAGGAATGGGTCAATAAAAAAGAACCTTGAGAAGAGAGGAAATATGGGAGAACCTAGTAAGGATGGGAATGGAAGGGAGGATAAAACACTCTGTGCCATAAGATGTTCAAATACCTGAGATAAACATGCTAAAAAGGTCAACACAATGGTTGAATGAAATTCATAGGTTTATAATAAATAGTGTGAATACAAGTCATCATAAGAGTGGGTTACGTTTTTATACACCAATAAGTGTAATAATTGCAATGAGTACAATTATTATGGAAAACAGTATTATTGCGTCTAAGCTCATGGCACTCAAACTGACTAGTGTATATATCAACAATGAAATATATAAAGATATGCCCCGGTAGTAAATTGCCATATACCTATGAGTTTACAATATACAGTGCGTTTGACGCTTACCCATCCGGCTAAACACAAAACGGGAATTCGTCAATCCCAATAGGCCTAATCACAATATCCCACGTCACATCGTATAGTGAAAATGAGTCCATGATGGTGGTGGGTCTTTGTTCATAAAGTGGACCTTAGACAACAGATGCAATAATAAATCAGGATAGCATACATTTAGAAAATACTTGTATTCATGGTTTATAGCATGTATTCCCCTCACAGGGATTAAGAAATAGAATAATTAAAAGGTGAAGGCTAGTGAACTCACCTTTAACAGTATAGTGGAAATCTGCATTGATGGCAAAAGTATATCAAGAAGTAACTTGCTTCTCACGCAACCTGGTGGATATGACAAGTCTTAGTGTGAATATTTATGTTCTCAAAACATCACATAAAGTTTAATGTATTTCTTTGATTTATTAAATTATGGGAAATATTGTAAACGATGTTTCGCGGCTATCATAATCCAGAGGCCACAATTAGCGTTTGAGGAGCTTAGGAGCCCTTAAAAAAACTCGCGTAAACCCACAAACTTGCAAACACAAAAACTCAAATGACACTCTTCATATGAAATTACACTAGTGTCACGGTGATACGATAAAGATTTTAAGTTTCTTCAAAAGTTAGTTGATGATAAATTATGTTTAAATATATAACGAAATAATGTGTCGATTTATGATTAATAACGATAAAAGTGTCGGTTTTCTAACTAAAACATCGAGTTCTAATAAAATTAATATATATTTTATAATTTATATAAAAAATACTATATTTTAATTTTTTAAAGTTTGCAAAATTGGCAATATATACCCTTGGTTTATAAACTTTTACAACTTTATCCTTTAATATAAAATAAAATAATTAAACCTATAACGTTGAAACACTTCTTTGGCAAAAAATAAGGTCTTACGATATAAACTTCTTAGAATACAATGACATAGTACAGCCCCTTAATATAAATTTCAGAAAGTTACGCTATATAACCCCGAAACAAGGAAATATTTGCAAAACACGTCCAAAAGCATGCAAGCTATATTTAAGATTCCAAATGATATTTTCAGGTTACATACATTATTATAATAAGCTAACAAATAAGATGTTTTCTAAACGAACAAAACTTAGAAAAAGATTCGTTAGCTAGAAAATCAAAACGGGTCGTTTTTAGGGTTTTAATAAAAAAACACATGGGTTTGAGGATTCAAAGCTTCAAACAAGAGTTCATATATGATCTTAAGAGTATTATGAACATTTCTTAAAACATATTATATAGCTTATTGAACACGACTAAGCTTATTTTGAGCTAGAAATTGTGCAAAATGGGGTTTTGGTTTGTAACCCCTAGAACACAGACTTTTAAGGGCTCACATTTTCTTGATTCTAGGCATTCTGTATTCTACAAGCTTAGGGACTTACTGACCTTATTGGGTCGATTTAGAACTCATATGATGTGTATGATGAAATTTGAGGTATGATTTGAATGGTTTGCATGTTTCGGCTATTTATAGGGTTGAAACACCCTTGGTGCCCAAGTTTTAGCTATGAAAGGTGTCAAGAGCTGTAGATAGATGACTAATGGAGTCTATAGGGGTGAAGTGTTGTGATCTAGAAGTGTAGATTTGCAAGGTGGAAGGTGTTGGAGGGGTTTCACTACTCTCTCTCACTAAAATGGCTATCATGTGGTTTGACTCACCAAGACCACCAGATCATAGTTTTAGTGAATCTTTCAACTTGTACATTGGGCTTTAGAAAGTTGTAACTTGATTTAGGAGGGAAAAGATATTAAAATGTTATGCATTGTACACTTGTACACATGTTTGAAGGCTTGGACATTCATTTTATGTATATACATTACATATAATTAGGGTTTTGATATAAACGTTAACGGATAAAGTCTATTTTGATATAACGTTGTAAATGGTACGTTAAATGGATAATGTGCTTGGTAAAATGATATTAAGATATAGACTTGAGACATTAGGATGTTTACATGATATAAACATAGATAGAATTGGCATAGGTAGGTTGCGTGAGCTCGTTTACTTTAGAGATGCAAGTTACGTTGCATAATGAGATAAAGCAAAAAAATTTACTGCAAAAAGGTGGTATATATATAATAGATTGATATTACAGTGCATCTATATTAATAGATGGATAATTACATTGATGAAAATTACAACTTGAAATTCTAAAGGCTTTCGCCTTACATTGGCGTAACTTCTTTGCCGATCTCTTGCAGCTTGCAAGCGTTGTCGAATTTGCACTATCTTTTTAGTGGTTTCATGGATTATTTCTGGTCTCGTAAGTTGAACATATCCAACTTATGTAAATTTTGGTCCTCTTTTAGAGTTCCATCTTACTTTGATTATAGGAATACAACTTTGTTTCAGTTGCTTGACTTCTCGATCCATGATCTTCACTGGTTCTTCCACAAAGTTGAGTTTGTTATCAAGCTGAAGCTCTTTCATTGGAATGACAAGGGATTCGTCAGATAAGCATTTCTTTAGATTAGAAACGTGGAAAGTACTGTAGACATTGCTGATCTCTTCAGGAAGCTCAAGTTTATGTGCCACTGGGCCAATCCGTTTAAGGATTTTGAAAGGTCCAATGTACCAGGGATTAAGCTTTCCTTATTTTCTGAATAGGATGACACCTTTACGAGGTGATACTTTTAACATAACACGATCTCCAACTTGAAATTCTAAAGGCTTTCGACTTACATTGGCGTAACATCTTTGCGATCTCTTGCCAGCTTGCAAGCGTTTCGTTATTGCACTATCCTTTTTAGTGGTTTTCATGGTTCTATTTCTGGTCCTGTAAGTTAAACATCTCCAACTTTGGCCCAACAAACAGGTGATTTGCACTTTCGAACATAAAGTGCCTCAAATGGATGCTGCCTCTAATAGGGATGGTAACTGTTATTGTAGATAATTCTACTAATGGTAAGTGTTTTTCCCATCCTTTTCCAAAATCTATAACACAGGCTCGAAGCATGTCTTTAAGTGTTTGGATGGTCCTTTCACTTTGCCCATCAGTTTCGGGATGATATACCGTACTCATGTCTAATTGAGTACCCAAAGCACTTTGTAATGATTGCTAGAATCTGGACGTGAAATGACTGTCATGATTCGAGATGATGGATATTGGTACTCCATGCCAGGAGACTATTTCTTTAATGTATAACCTTGTAAGGGTTTCCATACTATCTGTTTCTCGGGTGGAGATGAAATGTGAAGATTTGGTAAGGCGATTGACAATGACCCAGATTAAGTCATGTCCGTTTAATGTTTTGGGTAGTTTTGTGATGAAATCCATCGTTATTCTTTCTCACTTTAACAATAGGAATCTTCCGGTTGTATTGTAAGCCTGATGGTTTCGGACAATTCTGCATTTAACTCTAGAACATGTCAAACATTTGCCAACATATTCAACGATGATTGCCTTCATGTTAGGCCACCAATAGAGTTTCTTTAGATCCTGATACATTTTTTCAGAACCTGGGTGAATGGAATACTTTGATTTGTGAGACTCATGCATGATGAAGTCTCTCAGATTACCAAAGAGTGGTAACCAGCTTCGGTTTTTAATACAACGAGTTCCATCAGGACGTATTTCAAATGCTTTGTCCATTCCTCGTAAGTTTTCAGCCTTGATGTTTTCTTCCTTGAGTGCTTCAGTTTGAGCTTTGAGAATTTGTGATGGTAATTTTGGATGAATGGTCATAACTAATGATCTAACTCAGAGTGGTTTGATTCGTTTCTTCTGGCTTAAGGCATCTGCTACGACATCTGCCTTTCCAGGATGGTAGCGAATTTTACAATCGTAATCTGCAAGCAATTCTAGCCAACAGCGTTGTCTCATGTTCAACTCGTTCTGATCAAGGATATGCTGAAGACTTTTTTGATTAGTGAACACAATACATTTGGTGCCATACATATAGTGTCTCCAAATTTTAAGAGCGAACACTACTGCTCCTATTCAGGATCCATGAGTGGTATTGTTTTCTTCATTAGGCTTAAGTTGTCGGGATGCATATGCAATAACCTTCTCTCTTTGTATTAACACCGCTCCCAGACCTTGATGGGATGCATCACAGTAAACAACAAAATCGTCATTTCCTTCTGGTAATGTTAAGATTGGAGCTTCACATAGCTTTTGTTTTAGTAGTTGAAAGGGGGGGGGAGGTTGAATCTTGTTTTGTCCTAGTATACTTCTTGTTTTTCTGGGTTAATTCAGTCAAAAGACTTTGCCAATCTTTGAGAAATCTTTGATAAAATCTTGATAATAAACAGCATGTTCTTAAGAATTAACGTATTTTGTGGGTGTAATAGGAGATGTCTATTATTAACTGCTTTAATCTTGGCTCGGGGTCAACATGAGTCCTGACTATCAATTAAGTGTCCAAGAAATTGCACGATACGAATCCAGAAATCACACTTGGAGAATTTGGCATACAACTTCTCTTTCTTGAGTAATTCTAGGTTTATTCTCAGATGATTTACATGCTCTTGTTTATTACGGGAGTAGATGAGAATATCATAGATGAACACTATTACGAATTTGTCCAAGTATGGTTTACATACATGGTTCATGAGATCCATAAATACAGCAGGTGCATTAGTTAAAGCAAATGGCATCACTTGAAATTCATAATGTTTGTATCTTGTTCTGAAAGCAGTCTTGGGAATATCTTCATCCCTTACTCTCAGTTGATGATAGCCTGATCTTAAGTCAATCTTCGAGTAGATACTCGAACCTTGAAGTTGGTCAAATAAGTCATCAATCTTGGGTAATGGGTAACGATTATTTAAGGTAAGTTTATTCAATTCTTGGTAATCGATACACACTCTGAAAGATCCGTATTTATTTTTGACAAATAAGACAAGAGCTCCCCAAGGCGAGGTACTTGGTCGGATAAAACCATGTTCTGCTAACTCTTGAAGTTGGTTAGATAGTTCCTGCATTTCTAGAAAAGCTAATCTATAAGGTGCTCGGGCTACTGGTGCCGCTCCTGGAATCAAATCGATTTGGAATTCTACTTGGCGAACGGGAGGAAGGCCAGGTAGATCTTCAGGAAAAACTTCTGGGAATTCTCTGACTACTGGGATATCTTCTAGTCTTTTCTCGTCTGACTTCTTTTCCATTACTTGGGCTATGAAAACTTGACAACCTTGGGATATATATCTTTCGGTTTTTATACAGGATATGAGACTTAGTCGGGTTTTACTTTAGTCACCTCGGATGATCAAAGTTTCATCGTTGATGGGGATGTGGACGACTTTCTTGTCACAGATAATTCTAGCATGATACTTGGATAACCAATCCATACCAATGACGACGTCGAAACTACCGAGTTTGATCGGCATAAGATCAATTTTGAAAGGTTGGTTTAACAAAGTCAGGGTGCAACCCTGAATAACGGTGTTTGTGCTTACTAGGTTTCCGTCAGCCATTTTGATATTGTAAAAGGTATCTATTGTAATGGGTAGAATATTTAGCATAGAGGCAAGAGATATGGATACGAAGCTTTTATCAGCTCCAGAATCAAATAATACTCTAACTAGATGTTGGTTTAGAAGGAACATACTCGTGACTACGTTCGAGTCTTGGTGAGCATTCCTATCTCTCAGTATGTAGGCTCTTCCCTGGACATTGTTGTTGGTGGTCTTTCGGCACTGATTTGCATAATACCCTTTCTCTCCACATGCATGACAAGTAACTATCACTGGTATCAAATTACTTACATGGATGGACTTTGTTTCATCTAGTTTCTTGTCAGTGCTCCACCTTGTTACAAGTATTACACTTGACAGTGCAAGGTCCTATGTGATGCAGAGTGCATTTCTTACACAAAGGACGGTTTCCAGTATACCTATTGTTTTCAGTTAGAGTAACAACATAAGCCTTGAAGGTTTCCTATCTTCTGTTCTGTTATGGTTGGTGATTATTGTAGTCGGATGGGTGGGGGGGGGGGGGGCTGGGTGGGGGGGGGGGGGGGGGGGGGGGTGGGGGGGGGGGGGGGGGGTGGGGGGGGGGGGGGGGGGGTGGGGGGGGGGGGGGGGGGGGGGGGGGGGGGGAGGGTGGGGGGGGGGGGGTGTGGGGGGTGGGGGGGGGGGGGGGGGGGGGGTGGTGGGGGGGGGGGTGGGGGGGGGAGGGGTGGGGGGGGGTGGGGGGGGGGGGGGGGGGGGGGGGAGGGGGGTGGGGGGGGGGGGGGGGGGGGGGGGTGGGTGGGGGGGGGGGGTGTGGGGGTGGCGGTGGGGGGTGGGGGGGGGGGAGGTGGGGGGGGGGGGTGGGGGGCGGGGGGGGGGGGGGGGGGGGGGGGGGGGGGGGGGTGGGGAGAGGGAGGGGGGGGGGGGGGGGTGGGGGGGGGGGGGGGGGGGGGGGGGGTGGGGGGGGGGGGGGGTGGGGGGGGGGGGGGGGAGGGGGGGGGGGGGGGGGGGGGTGGGGGGGGGGGAGGTGGGGGTGGGGGGGGGGGGGGGGGGAGGTTGTTTGGTGTTGGTGATTCAGTAGTTGTTGGTTATTATCGTTGCAGGTAGTTATTATTGTTGAAAGTTCTTCTTTCGTCAAACTTCCGTTTGTGATCACTTGATACTTGCACCAGAGTGTGCTTTGTTACTGATCCATTAGCCTCTGGGCTATGTTAATGGCTTCCTCTAGAGTTTGAGGTTTAGAGGCGGTAACATTCCCTTCAATACTTCGAGGCAAAAAAAAAAAAAAAAAAAAAAAACAAAAAAAAAAAAAAAAAAAAATCCCCCCCAAAAAAAAAAAAAAAAAAAAAAAAAAAAAAAAAAAAAAAAAAAAAAAAAAAAAAAAAAAAAAAAAAAAATCCCTGATGAAAACTTCATTTTTTTTCAGAATTCTGGCACCATAGTAGGACAACAAGTTACCCAATTCCTGGAAATCTCCGCACATATGTTTGGAGGTCATTCCCTTCACAGGTCAGGATGGTACAAATTCGTCTTTCCATCTTCTGGGACCTCAGTTTCAGGGACAATACTTCTTTATTAAAAAGCTTTTTTGAATTAAACCCAGGTAAATCTTGTAAGCTTCTTCTATCCCAATAGGTTGGGCAAAAGAATTCCACCAGGATAGAGCTTCTTCAGTTAAAGTACCAGTAGCAAATTTCACCTTGCAGTCTTCGGTACAGTTGCTACGGGAAAACACTGATTCAGTTCGCTCAAACCAGCGGATAAGTCTGACAGCTCCTTCTGAACCTTTGAAGTTGATAGGTTGGCAGCTTATGAACTCTTTGTAGCTACACTGTCTTGCTACAAGAGCTTCTCTTGGTCTGGTGGTATTATCAGTATTTGCTATGTTAGCGGCTTGTGCTTCCAGAGCTGCAGAAACACTATCAGCAACAAGTTTCTTGATGGCATCCTAAGTCATGGCTGATACTTCAGATGTTGACATCCTTTTGGGAGGCATTCTATCAACATCAGACAACACGTAATAAGAATGATATCATAATTCTTTCCTTAAAATGCGTAAGGTTCAAAAATAAACATTGTTACAATAGTGATATCATAGATACTTATGGATTCTAACAAGCATCTAATTTATTAGAAGTCACGGTATGGTTCATAATGATGACGACGAAGATGTATTATAGGACAAAGGATGAATAAAAAACAGGATCACCATTATATTATATCATGAACAACTTGCCTTTGTACTGTACATAGTCAAAATTTGACAAGTGTTGTTATTTATACCACACATCCCGTGGCTAGGTTAAAAGCTATAACTAGTATCTAATCTAGTAGTCTGATGGTCCTTCCTGGCTGTTCTTGTGTTCATAGATTGCATTCAGAAGACTTTCCTTATCTGCTTGGTGACGAACCTGGATATCTTTGATGATTTGTTCTAGATTAGCAATCCTGAAGCGAGCCAGAGCAATCTTGTTGTTATTTCCCATTTGCTTTCTTTGAAGTTTAGCAATTTGAGTATGAGACTCTTGGAGTTCAGCTTCCAGATTGTCAAAATCTTGTTGTATGATCACCCGGCCATTTCTGAGACCTTCTATTTTGTCTTCTATGTGCTCAATGCGGTCGAGAGAGAGTTCATCTAGGTGATTCAAAATTTCCTCAATTTGCTCCTCGTGACGTTCCAGACTTGTCTTATGAGAGCTTTCTCCTATCTCAAATGCTTGAGGTAGGGCAGAAGTAGAGGAGGATGATCGGTCACGACCTTGTTTCTTAAGTGGCAATAATTCCTCAGGAAGAAAGAATTCTTGAGGATTAAACATTGGAGATAACATTGAAGATGGAGGCATAATAGTTGGTGGTGGAATAGGTGATTCTTTAGCATAGTATGCATGCATGACCTTCATATAGGGGTCATCATGAAAAAGTGAAAGAGTTGGTGAAGCTATTGGAACTAAACCAAATGAGTTATTTGAAGAGCTAGAATAAGTTTTTCCTGGTGAAGCTGGGACATAGTCCGGGGAAGCCGGGATATAGTCCGGAAAGTTAGAGGAAAAAGCATCCTCAATATTGGAAGTAGGGTGGCTGGGAGAAGACATCACTCTGTTAACAACCCAGTGGTAAATAACATAAGTTATTTATATAATAGTATAATAGTTATGTACTTTACATACTATTCCGGAAGATGTAGTGGCACGGAGGACTTTCTTGGATGGAAAAAGAAAAGTAGTTATAGTTAAGGTTTCAACCTTGTTCTCTATAACCGTGGCTCTTGATACCAATCTATAACACCCCCATTTTTGACATATAGCAGCGGAAGCTAATCTGGGGTATTATTTCATAGTACAACAGTCATAATCATAGAAAACGACTCAAAAGAGACGTTTTTAAAAGATAAGTTATCATTCATTATTTCATCAGAGTTTTTACAAACAGAGGTCCCAAAATCTACATGAAAACATAAAGTTTGAATGATAACAGTTTAGCCATCTTCAAGTCCGTGCCACTCCGTGCCATAAGTTGCTCAAATACCTGAGATAAACATGCTAAAAAGGTCAACACAATGGTTGAGTGAAGTTCATAGGTTTATGGTAAGGTTTATGGTAAACAGTTTGAATACAAGTTCAATAGTGGGTTACGTTGTTATACACCCATAAGTGCAATAATTGCAATGAGTACAATTATTATAGAAAATAGTATTATTGCCCTAGCTCATGACATACGAGACACTGGAGATAATTAATAATCACAAGGAAGTTGCCCAAGGGTACCTTCTGCCAAACACCGCTTAGTGATTTCAATGAAGGTGGTTTGGTTATCAGGAAACAGAAAAGGATACACAGACGGGGAAGTTCGTCCCAAATAGATCTATTCACAGCATTCGCGCTTACTCCAAAAAAAGTATATTAACGGTTCATGATAGTGGGTCTTTAATGGCATAAGTAAAGGACTTAGGCCAATATATATCAGGCTAGCTTACGCAGTTGGAAAAAAAAATCGTATTCATGGTTTATAGCATGTATCCCTCACGGATGTATGAAAACATTAGAAGATTAAAATGGAGGCTTATGAAACTACGTAAGGGATGTCGGAATGAGGCTAGAGTATATCAAGTGAAACAGTATCAGCTAGTCACGCAACCTGGAGTTAGTATTTGTCAAGTCTTAGTCGTGATGGTTTTATGTTTCAAAACTTCATAAAGTTTAACGTATTACTTGATTTATTTAATTTATGGTTATATTTGTATCATGTTCGGGTCTATCATTTTAATCAGAGGCTTCAGTGTTTGTATCTTTGAGGAGTCAGGGCACTTTAAATCGTAAACCCAGGCAAATCATCAAAACAAAATACCCAAATGGACCCTCACATGGAAATTCCTAGTAACGTGATACAATAAGATTTTAAGTTTCTTCAAAATCTAGTAGATGATAAATTACAATAACTATATAACGTAATTGTTTTTCTAATGCGTTGATCGATAATTAATAACGATTAATGTGTCGGGTTTTAATAAAACCGGGTTTTATAATATTAATATATATTTTTATAATTTATATAAAAATATTATATTTTATATTTTAAGTTTGCAAAAATGGCAATATATACCATCGATTTATAAACTTTTACAAGTTTAGTCCTTTATATATAAAGTATATATAATTTAAACCTTTAACTTGAAACTTGGAATATAGTACGTATAGTTATACACTTTAGAAAATAACTTTTCAGGGGGGGGGGGGCCCCTCTAGTTATAAGTTTAGAAAGTTACGATATATACCCTTTGCTTGAAAATATTTGCATAACTCCAAAAAAAGCCATGCAAGTTATTTAGTGGTCCAAATGATATTTGCAGGTTATAGATTATTAGAATAAGCAAAAATAAGATGTTCTAACGTAACAAAAGTTTAGAAAAAGGATTCGTTAGCTAGAAAATCAAAACGGGTCGTTTTTAGGGTTTTAGTCAAAAACACATGGGTTTGAGGATTCAAGGCTTCAAACAAGAGTTTATATATGATCTTAAGAGTATTATGAACATTCTAAAACATATTATGAGCTTATTGAACAAGATTTTGAGCTTACTTGAGCTAAAATGGGTCGAAATGGGGTTTTTGGATTCGTACGCCTAGAAACAACTTCAAGGGCTTCCTTCTCTTTATTCTTGGCTTCTATTATGATCTTAGGGACTTCACTTGATCCTCCTTGGTCTGAGTTAGAACTCCATTTGAGTGGTGATGAGTTTTTGAGGTGAGTGTGTGTTTCGGCTATATATAGGGTTTGAAAACCCTTAGTGCCCAAGTTTTACACCTTGGAGGCCAAGAATACTTGGTGTAGGGATCAATGGCTATAGGTAGATGACTAAGGAAGGCTATAGGTGATTCATGGAAGCTAGGAGAGTAGTTATGCAAGGTGGTGAGGGTGTTTGAGGGTTCAGTTAGACAAGGGTGACAAGGAGGTGACAAGGTCAAACTTGGTGGCCAAGGTGGTGATGGAGGTGCTTGGTTGCTTGCTTGGTGACATGGTGGTGAGGTCATGGTGGTGCTTGAGGTGCTTGGTTGCTTAAAAATGGGTCAAAATGAATCTAAAGGTGTCGGGTTGGTTTTTGGTTTCGGGATAGGATTTTTAGGGTTGAATTTGAGTTAAGGTTGGGGTTTAAGATAGTTTAATGTTAGGATTAGGGTTTAGGATTAAGGTCTAGGCTTTAGTTTTAAGGTTTAGGATTTAGTTTTAGGTTTAAAGTGAAATTAGGGTTTTAGGGTTTCGTTTAGGGTTTAGGGTTTTAGATTAGGGTTTTAAGATGACTTAGGGTTTAGGTTTAGGGTTTAGAAGTCATGCATTAAGTGCTTGTACCTTGTGTTAAAGTGGTAGTAAGAAACTAAAGTGATTTAAGAGGTAAAATGACCTAGTTTGGTTTTCTTGCATTATTGACTTGTACATTGGGCTTTAGAAAGTTGTAACTTGATTTAGGAGGGAAAAGATATTCAAATGTTGTGCATTGTACACTTGTACACATGTTTGAAGGCTTGCACATTTATTTTATATGTATACATTACATATAATTAGGGTTTTGATATAAACGTTAACGGATAAAGTCTATTTTGATATAACGTTGTAAATGGTACGTTAAATGGATAATGTACTTGGTAAAAATGATATTAAGATATAGACTTGACATATTAGGATGTTTACATAATATAAACATAGATAGAATTGGCATAGGTAGGTTGCGTGAGCTCGTTTACTTTAGAGATGCAAGTTACGTTGCATAATGAGATAAAGAAAAAAAAATTCCCTGTAAAAAGGTGGTATATATAATAGATGGATATTACAGTGCATCTAATTTAATAGATGGATAATTACATTGATGAAAATTACGGGTTGTTATATTCTCCATCAGTAATCATTACAAAAAGCCTACAGAATTGAAGATTCAAGAGATGGTAAACATATTGAATTCAGGGGAGGCTTAATTAACAAAGTGTTTAACCATCATGATTTGTTCATGCACCACTTAAGGTGAAAGGTTTCATTGCTACTGCTAGTTATTTATTACTACTGCTAGTTTAAGTTTTTATTATTTTGAATTCATTATTCTTATTATGCTTCATGGAGGGTAATTTGAGACATTGGAAGGCTGGATTAGTAGTGTAGTATATGTTTTGTAGTTGTAAAGATTTTAGTTGCTTTTCTTCACAAGACCCCTATTGGATTATGACAAAAAGGGGAAGAAGATTACAGAGATATGATTTGCAGCTTATTATGTGTGGTGATATGAGCAGGTTACAAAGGAAATCTGAATTAAGGGGAAGTTTTTGTTTCATTCAGGGAGATCCATGATCTCAACTTCAGGGGAAGCTTTGATTAAAGGCTTTATGATGAAGTTCGTACAAGAACATGTTTGTTTTGTCATCATCAAATAGGGGGAGATTGTTGGGATTATAGATTTGATGATACAAAAGAAACAAGTAATGAAACAAAAGGACTAAAACAAAAAGAAGAATTCTGCATATGATGGAGGATTCTAGAAGATCTCCTTAAGAAGATAAAAGATAACAGAAGATAAAGCTTAATGTTTAAAAGATTTAGTTGTGTAATGTTTATCCTTTGTAAAAGTCTGATGTTCTCTATTATATAAAGAGACATAGACATTAGGTTAGTGGCGTGCTTCCAATGAGAGTCTAGACACAGAAAAACGTGTATGTGTGTAGAGATGTAGACGTCTATTGTATTGGTGTAGCCTCAAGGATCATCGATCCCTGTTACAGTTAGGTAACCGTATTATCCTGATCAAATAATATTAGGACTGAGTATTTATATGGTAAAACCTTGTTCATAACATTGTTCTTTATGTTTTATTTTTGCTGTGCAAAATATGTTATCAATGTTATTAATCCTAGACATAAAGTTCTAAACAAACTTGAGCTAAACGATCCTATCATCAAGACAGATGGTCTTAGGACAAACACATTGAGCTAGTCAATATCATTGATAATCCAGGAGCTAGAATGCTCACAAGAGCCATGGCCAAATAACATCGTGCTGCTTCAGCTCATAAATGTCTTTTTGTAGATTTTCTCTCTAAAGAATAACCTAAAAAGGTCTCTGAAGCACTACAGCATACTGGATGGGTTGATGCCATGCAAGATGAACTAAACCAATTTTCCAGAAACAAAGTCTAGCCATTAGTTCCCGCACCTTATGGTAAAACCATAATTGGCTCAAAATGGGTATTCAGGAACAAAAGAGATGAAACTAGAATTGTCATCAAAAATAAAGCAAGACTTGTAGCTCAAGGCTACAATCAGCAAGAAGGCATAGAATATGATGAAACCTTTACTTATGTTGCAAGACTTGAAGCAATTAGGATCTTTCTTGCCTTCTCCACTTACATGAACTTCATAGTTTATCAAATGGATATCAAAAGTGCATTCCTCAATGGTAAACTAAAAAAAGTTTATGTCAAACAACCTCTAGGTTTTAAGAGCAGTGAGTTCCCCAACCATATGTGTAAATTATACAAAGTCCTTTATGGACTTAAACAAGCTCCAAGAGCATGGTACGAAACTCTCTCAACCTATCTCACTAAACACAAGTTTGTAAGAGGTAAGATAGACAACACTCTGTTTGATTACAAAACTCAAACTGGTGTGATTTTGGTGCAAATCTATATTGATGACATTATCTTTAGGTCCACCAGCACAAAATTGTATAAACAGTTTGCTAAACTGATGACTCAAAGATATGAAATAAGCATGATGGGTGTCCTCACCTATTTCCTTGGATTTCAGATTAAACAATCTAAAAGAGGCATTTCAATCAACCAAGAAAAATATGTCAGGGATCTGCTAAAAAAGTATGACATAAATGGTTCATCAGTGGCAAAGTTGTAAATGAGACTCGGTATAGAGGTATGATTGGATCACTAATGTACCTAACTGCAAGCAGACCTGACATTCAATTCTTAACTTGTCTCTGTGCAAGATATCAAGCAAATCCTAAGGAATCTCACCTTATTACTGTTAAGAGAATTTTCAGGTACCTAAAAGGTACTCCCAGTCTTGGTCTGTGGTATCCAAAGTGTTTAGGTTTTGACCTAAAAGGATATTTAGACTCTGACTATGCTAGATGCAACATGGATAGGAAACTTGTGTGATGGAGTGCTAAAAAGCAGCAATCTATAGTTATGTCCTCAGCTGAAGCTGAATATGTAGCTGTTGCTGGCTGTTGTGCAAACATATTATGGATGAAGAGTCAACTCACTGACTATGACATCATATATGAAAAGGTACCCATATTTTGTGATAACACCAGTGCTATTGCAATCTTAAACAATTCAGTTTTGCACTCAAGAACAAAGCATATTGATATCAGATATCACTTTATCAGAGATCATATTCTCAAAGGGGACATTGAATTACATTTCATTCCCACTCAATATCAACTTGCTGATATCTTTACCAAGCCTCTAGATGAGCCAACTTTCAAAAGATTGATTGTTGAACTAGGTATGCTGAATATTGATTCAAAACCTGAAGCTTAAGTACTGACTGAAGAAAACTAAAGTTTCAGCGCTTTCATCCAAAACTGAACAAACTTTCATATGTTAAATGGCAATTCAGTTTTTTCATATAACCTTTAGCTTGCTTAAATGAAGTAAATGAGCAATCATATATGTCTCATTCATGAATTTGCATGAGCATGTGTGGTTTTGTCACCTTTGCTGGAGCACATATATTGGTCAAGTCAAGATCTGAACAAAACTAATTTATTTTCTTCGATTCAGTTTATAAAATGATTTTATCTAATTCTTTAGTTGTCTCTCGAGTGAAGTAATTGAGCAATCACATATGTCTCATTCATGTATTTGCATGAGCATTTAGGGTTTTGTCACCTTCACTGGAAGATTAACGATGATGAAGATTACAATAATCAGTTCAGCATAACATAACATCAAACCTGAACCTAGTTCAGTCTTTGAACATCAATCATAAGGTCAGTTTTAAAAAAAACAAATGTGATTTTCAAAATTAATATATTTGAATATATTAAAATAAGAAATCCAAAAGTTAGAATGACCTTATCATCTTTCTCTCACCTACTTTTGCAGTTGAATAGACGGCTGTTCACTGTTCTTGGTGTCAGAAGCATGTTGTGCTGACTTTCATTAAATACAAAGTTTAGCACACA
>BQNB010066701.1:0-7500 GCA_026074375.1 Tanacetum coccineum
AATCACTTTCATACCCAAATTAGATATTGTAAGGGACCCGAAGCTAATAAGGTATTTCGCCGTAAAAAGGATTCAAATCAGGATGAAATTAGCTAAAACTTATTTGTTCTCCCTTTTTTGGATTTCAGCTGAAAAATAGCCTGACAAGGATTCGGTCAATTTAGGTGCTAATTAAGTGCCAAACAGACCCCCATCATTGATTTGATATATTGATAAGGTGAATACCCAGTCTATTCAATGCTAGGCTGAGTATCAGGGCCTCAAAAAAATATCTTTTCGTCCTATGAACTTTAAGGTGTATGAAGTTTCATATTTGATTTTTAAGTAGAGCGATAGAGACTTCATTTCACTTAGGTTAATCTAGGCCAGAGGCAGACCTACGTCAAGATAATCCCCCCTTGAAAAACTTTGGTAGTGTTCCTGAATCTGAATCCACATAATGACTCAGAGCACATGGAGCCATCTCCTTATTTTTCTGTCAAAAATAAAAATGGCGGACTAGCTGATATTTCTATCAGTTAATGAAAGAGCCCAATGCACAAAAAATGCATGTTGGGTCTTTGAAACAGTTCATATCATTTTGATAATAATAAGTTTGATCTGTTTTACCGAGAAGGTCTACGGTTCGAGCCCGTATAGCCCTAAAGCCTTATAATATTATTCAAAAATAAAAAAATGGATCCTTTTTTATTTGAATTTCCTCGTTATTTTTTTAACTGACTGATTGCTTCATCAAAAGACAATCAGTCCTATAAGCCCATCCATGGGAATCGTTTAAAGTAGAATATCAAAGCAAAAACAAATTTCATTTCAATGGACCCAATTTATCTTTTCCAGTTGTGGATAAGCAAACCAACTTTTCTTCATTACTCTTCGTAGGAAAATGCATATGGAATTTTCCTCTTTTCTTGTCCGAAATCAACGAGTTAATTATACTACCCTTCTTTGGTTTGGTATATCCAATTCGAGTGAATTTTGTATCATGACACGAGTCTGGTTAAAAACTCCAACTAACCCAACCCCAATCAAATCTAATAGTAATTTACGCAGGTATTGTGCGGTAGTTGTGCACAAGATAAAGCTTTAAAAACCAATTTGCTTATTTCAGTTTCATTGTAAACATTGTCAACAACGTAAAAGGGGCTTTCCTTCGTATATCTTACTTAGACCTAGTCTTCTCTTTTCTTTCGATAGAAAATCCTCCATCGAGATTGGATTCTAATATAAATAAAAGGAATATACCAATTCTATACTATAAATCAATCTTGACTTGATATTGAAATTCCTAGACATTTTATTACTTGTTCTATTCTAAACCACTAAAAAAAGAGACAAATGGACATATTCATAAAAAATTTAAATAAATAAATAAAGATAATAAAATAGAAAAGATAATACAAATCGATGTCAATTTTGACCAATTCCTAATAACTTAACTATAACTAATAATAAATAGAATTCAAACAAAAATTAGAAAAAAAAAAGAAAAACGAAACGAGAATTCTATTTGGAATCCCTTTTCTTTAGAGAGAATCCTCGGTAAGATTGAGATGAAAACAAGAGAATTTGCATAAGAGCAATAGTTAGTTTTAACTATAAAGTAAAAATAAATAAAAAAAAAATAGGATTCTAATCGATGAATCTTGAAAGGAAACTAGATGGTTCGATCAAAAGCAATTCTTACTTTAACTAAACAGTTATGAACGACTTAACAATTTCAAGTAGAATTGACTAATCCGGTATATTTTCCATGTTCATAGGAGTTCATCTATGTTTCTGCTTTACGAATATGATATTTTTTGGGCATTTCTCATAATATCAAGTCTTATTCCTATTTTGGTATTTTTCATTTCGGGATTTTTAGCTCCGAGTAGCAAAGGACCGGAGAAACTTTCTAGTTATGAATCGGGTATAGAACCAATAGGCGACGCTTGGTTACAATTTAGAATCCGCTATTATATGTTTGCTCTAGTTTTTGTTGTTTTTGATGTTGAAACAGTTTTTCTTTATCCATGGGCAATGAGTTTCGATGTATTAGGTGTATCTGTATTTGTAGAAGCTTTAATTTTCGTGCTTATTTTAATTATTGGTTTAGTTTATGCATGGCGAAAGGGGGCATTAGAATGGTCTTAGCTCCTGAATATTCAGACAATAAAAAGAAAAAAGGAAAAAATTTGAGATAGTTATGAATTCCATTGAGTTTCCCTTATTTCATCGAACAACCCAAAATTCAGTTATTTCAACTACATTAAATGATCTTTCAAATTGGTCAAGACTCTCTAGTTTATGGCCACTTCTCTATGGTACCAGTTGTTGCTTCATTGAATTTGCTTCACTAATAGGCTCACGATTCGACTTTGATCGTTATGGACTAGTACCAAGATCGAGTCCTAGACAAGCGGACCTTATTTTAACAGCCGGAACAGTAACAATGAAAATGGCCCCCTCCTTAGTGAGATTATACGAGCAAATGCCTGAACCAAAATATGTTATTGCTATGGGAGCATGTACAATTACAGGGGGGATGTTCAGTACCGATTCTTATAGTACTGTTCGTGGAGTCGATAAGCTAATTCCTGTGGATGTGTATTTGCCGGGCTGTCCACCCAAACCAGAAGCAATTATAGATGCTATAACAAAACTTCGTAAGAAAATATCTCGAGAAATCTATCCAGATAGAATTCTGTCTCAGCGAGAGAATCGGTGTTTTACTACCAATCACAAGTTTAAGGTTGGGCATAGTATTCATACTGGAAATTATGATCAAGGATTCCTTTATCAACCGCCAGCTACCTCAGAAATTCCTCCTGAAACATTTTTCAAATACAAAAGTTCAGTATCTTCCCACGAATTAGTAAATTAAACAGGATCCTTTGCACAGAATAAAAAGTCGCGGCTCAATCTTCAGAAATTTCATCGTACATCTGAAATTAAATAAATTGTCTATTTTAATTGGGTAAATAGTATTCCAAATGAACAAATAGATTCAAATGAATTTAAATTGTAATGGTAAATAATAGAATATAGGTCATTATTCGTGATAAATATCTGTAAAAAGGGGAGTGTGAAATTCTTTTATGGTAAAAAATGCATTTATTTCAATTATTTTGCAAGAACAAGAAGAAAACAAAGAAAATAGCGGATCTGTTGAATTTCAAGTAGTAAGTTTCACCAACAAGATACGGAGACTTACTTCACATTTGGAATTACACAAAAAAGACTATTTATCTCAGAGAGGTCTGCGTAAAATTCTGGGAAAACGTCAACGGCTGCTGGCTTATTTGTCAAAAAAAACAGAGCACGTTATAAAGAATTAATAGGACAGTTGGATATTCGAGAGAGAAAAACTCGTTAATTTGAAGAGTTAGTTTGAATTATTCGCTTAAAGTTTGATGAACTTCTTTTCGCTTTCAGCAATTCATGGAAGAATGAATCAGGAAAAACCTATGACTGTACCAGCTACAAGAAAAGACCTCATGATAGTCAATATGGGACCTCACCACCCATCAATGCATGGTGTTCTTCGACTCATTGTTACTCTAGATGGTGAAGATGTTATTGACTGTGAACCAATATTGGGTTATTTACACAGAGGTATGGAAAAAATTGCGGAAAATCGAACAATTATACAATATTTGCCTTATGTAACACGTTGGGATTATTTCTGACAAGTAAATAATTGTCAGGCTATTTTAAATGAAACCGGGACCTTTAATCATGACTTCTGCTCGTTGCATACCTTGATCTACTACTGCACGAATAGCATTTGCCGCTGCGGTTTGAGCAGCAAATGGCGTCCCTCTTCTTGTACCTCGGAAGCCACAAGTACCGGCAGAGGACCAAGAAACCACCCGCCCCCGTACATCTGTAACAGTCACAATGGTATTATTGAAACTTGCTTGAATATGAATAACCCCCTTTGGTATTTTACGTGTACTCTTACGTGAACCAATACGTCCACGTGAACCCTTTTTCGGTATAGCTTTTGCCATATTTTATCATCTCATAAATTTGAGTCAGAGATATATGGATATATCCATTTCATGTCAAAACAGATTCCCTATTTGTATATCAGGTCTCTTATTATCCTTGTCTTTGTTTATGTCTTGGGTTAGAACAAATTACGATAATTCGTCCCCTACGACGTATTAGTCGACACTTTTCACAAATTTTACGAACGGAAGCTCTTATTTTCATATTTGCCACTCCTTACTTTAATTTTGAATCTACTTCTTGGAAGAAAATAAGTTTCTTGAAATTTTCAATTTTTAATGGTATTCCTACGAAATAAATAGGGAAACACCTAATCTTTCGAATCTTTGTTGCGGAGTCGATAAATTATACGACCTCTGGTTGAATCATACCGACTTACTTCAATTTTGACTCTATCGCCTGGCAGTATCCGTATAAAACTACGTCGGATCTTTCCTGAAACATAACCTAGAATCATATCTTCATTATCTAAACGAACCCGGAACATACCGTTGGGAAGCGATTCAGTAATTAAACCTTCATGAATCCATTTTTGTTCTTTCATTCCAGGCAAAACCCCCTTGAAGTATTAACTAGTGGAGGAAGAACCCTATTAGACAACCCACTTCTCTTTTGTTTTTCACAAATAAGAAGTTTCATATTCAATTTGGATATTAGAAAGATTACCATATATAACACAAAATTTCTCCGCCTATTCTTTCTAGTCGAGCCTCTCGGTCTGTCATTATACCCCGAGATGTAGAAAGAATTACAACACCCATCCCACCTAAAATTCTAGGAATTCTTTGATAGTTAGAATAGATTCGTAGACCCGGCCGACTGATCCGTTTTAAATTTAAAAGATTTCTATAAGCGCTTTTCCTATTCCTTCTATGTCGTAGGGTTAAAACCAAAAAATATTTGTTGTTTTCTCGATGTTTTCTCACGTTTTCGATAAAACCCTCTCGTAAAAGTATTTTCACAATACTTTCGCTGATATTAGTAGATGCTACTCGAACCACGCTTTTTCTATACATATCGGCATTTCGTATAGAGGTTATTATGTCAGCAATAGTATCACTACCCATGATTAATTAAAATTATTGGTGCCTCCAAATTTGGATATAATCAACATGTTTTTCTTTTTTTTTTTTCGTATTTGTTTATGAATATGAATTTTGAAAGGTATATACGTGAGACAAAATCTACTAAATGAATCTTAATCTATTTCTTTTAAATACCCTACTATAACCATATCGTGGTCTCATTTTATAATACCTCGGGAGCTAATGAAACTATTTTAGTAAAATTGAACTGTCTCAATTCTCGGGCAATCGCACCAAAAACTCGAGTTCCTTTTGGATTTCCTTCTTGATCAATCACAACTGCAGCATTGTCATCATATCGTATTATCATACCGTTGTCACGTTTAAGTTCTTTACGAGTACGTACAATTACAGCTCTGACCACTTCTGATCTTTGTAGAGGCATGTTTGGAACTGCGTCTTTGATCACAGCAACAATAACGTCACCAATATGAGCATATCGACGATTGCTAGCTCCTATGATTCGAATACACATCAATTCTCGAGCCCCGCTGTTATCTGCTACATTCAAATGGGTCTGAGGTTGAATCATATCATTTTTTTTTTATCTGTTTTTACAATACAAGGGTCAAAGAAAAAAAGAAATATTATTTGTCCAAAAAAAGAAACCTGCATCTGCTATTTTTAATTAAGGCCTATTTCTTTTTTAGCCCGAAATGATAAATTGAGCTCGTATAGGCATTTTGGACGCTGCTATTGAAATAGCCCTTCGGGCTATATTTTCTGTTACTCCACCCATTTCATAAAGAATTCGACCAGGCTTAACAACAGCTACCCAATATTCGGGAGAGCCTTTACCTGAACCCATACGTGTTTCTGCGGGTCTTACTGTAACTGGTTTATCTGGAAATATACGAACCCATATTTTTCCACCGCGACGTGCATTTCGTGTCATTGCTCGTCGACCTGCTTCTATTTGCCTAGATGTGATCCAAGCGGGTTCAAGTGCCTGAAGAGCGTATTTACCAAAACAAATAGTATTACCTCGATAAGATATTCCCTTCATTCTTCCTCTATGTTGTTTACGGAATCTGGTTCTTTTGGGGTTATAGTTGATGGTTTGTTTTGAATTCCATCTCTACTACAGAACTGGACGTGAGAGTTTCTTCTCATCCAGCTCCTCGCGAATAAAAATAAATTCAAATTAAAGATTTAGAATTCAATTCAGATATAATATAATTTAGATATACATGTATTTAATAAGTAATCTGCTGACTCATGGATTTCATTTAATCTAGATCAAATCCATTATTAATTTGTATATCTTGTTTGTATAGTATAGATAATAGAAACTAAATATATTAAATAACTATTTTTTCTTATATTTATCTATTTTAGATTTTAGATTTAGAATGTTAAAAGGAATCTTTCTTTTGTTTTACTCTTTATCGTATTGGATTGACCCTAATTTAGCAATCCAAGAAAATAAAGTTTTCGCGGGCGAATATTTACTCTTTCAATTTCTATTTCAGTTCTATCATTAGTTCATAACTTTTCCGAATAGATTAATTGGTTTCTGGTCGGTTCCGCCATCCCGATCAATGAATCATTCGAATTCATTTTCACTAGAATCTTTTGAGTTCACAGGTTCCATCGTTCCCATCCCTTCTTACTTAATGGTTAGGTCTGAATTCTACAATGGAGCTATTAGTTCTTGAGTCAATATTCTTAGTCTTTATTGGCTCGAAGCTCTTTATTTTTTGTTCGATGAGCAGATCCTTTTAATGATGAATCCTTATTGATGCTTTATTACACAGATTTTTTATGAGATGACTCATAGACCTTACATATTGGAATTTTATATCATCAATATTCTTTTTCTTTCTTTCTTTCATCCTTCCATTTATCCATACCCTTTCTTTTTTATTTCTATTGAATTGACACAGATTTTTTAATGAAAAAGTATTTCAGTTGCTACAACAATATGAACAATATATCATATCTTGACTGGTTCTTTGGATCCGGATAATACGAAGGGATGAGTTGGTTATTACTTCGATAGTTATTTGTTTATACTATGGGGCTGGTTACTAACCCTCAAAAAACCAACGAGTCACACACTAAGCATAGCAATTTTATCAAAAGATTAATTTAATTTTTATTAAACCCTATAGAATTATAATTGTTTGTTCATTTTTTTATTGAAGAGAAAATAAAAATAAGAAATGAATTTCTCTTTTTGTTCCATCGCCGGATAGAATGCAAAGGGAAATAAAGGTTTATTTTATTATTCCCCGTCTATAAATATCCAAATTTTGATGCCTAATACCCCATAGATTGTTCGAACTGTATAGGAACAATAATCAATTTTAGCTCGAATGGTTTGTAGTGGAACCCTACCCTCTCTGATCCATTCAACACGCGCAATTTCTTTTCCGTCAATACGTCCTGCAATTTGCACTTGAATTCCTTTTGTATCTGC
>BQNB010066701.1:12500-15000 GCA_026074375.1 Tanacetum coccineum
CTTTCCTGCAAGAGATCCGGCGGGAAAAGTCTTCCTAAATTTATACCATCTGTTTTTTTATATGGGACTACAGGTTGAACCAAAACAAAATAATTTTTTTCATACCTGGAAAGTTTCATTCGTTGGATATAGAGCCAATTTTTCAATTTTTTGTATTCTTTGGAATTCTGTTTTCCCCCTCCTGGTGGTATCAATCGGAATGCCTTATTTGTCTTTCCAGGAAAATGGATATCTCCAGAAAAGATTATCAGTTTAATTTTTTCTGCTTTTTTCTTCACTCGGACCAATCCGCCTACCCGACTTCTTCTATTTAAAGTTATTTGTGTATCTACCCCAATAATACTATTGTGCCGTACCATTATGGAAGAAGATTCGGCCAAAATGTGGACTTCCACGGGAATAAAAAAAAATGGATTTACTTCCTTTTGGTATTTTGGCCAAAGTACATTGACTCCTCGATATTCAATCAAATCCTCTTCGTTGACAATTGAATTAAGTTCTCTAGTCTCATATTTAGTAAGTCCCGAGCTCTTTCTTATATATCGAGGATCATCAAAATAAGCAAGAATACTATTTCTACGGAGAATACCATTTCTGGGGATTTCAATTGAGATACCCGAAGAAGGTATGAGTGGGTTCTCGCCTTCTGGAATCGATTCGAGTGGGATGATGACTCTATTTCTTCGCCTCTTTGCCAATAAATCAGAATTCCCCTCGAGAATGGACGGATATCTGAGATTCCAACGATCAGTACATGTCATTCGATTAAGTTCTGAATAATCAGGAATCTTATCTCCTTTTTGATTTTTACCAGAAAAATACGAACTAAAAAATTGTGTCTAACTTGATTATTAGTTACTGGGGGGTTAGAAATATATCTTCGCTTAACAGAAAGAGAATAAGCGTTTATTTGATCTTGATCCTTATGGATCGAACAGGGGCCTGGACTGGATCTCCAGGGCTCCCCTAATAATATCCATAAATGGCTTGTTTTTGGTAAGAGATGAATATTACCATATGTAAATTCCGGTGCATGGTACACATCAGTATTCCAGTGCATTTCGCCCTCTGAGTCAGAATAAATATGTTTTCGAACTTTCTCTTTCAAATTCAAAGTGGATGTTCTCGCGCGAATCTCAGCAATGACTTGTTCTGATTCTACATATTGATCGTTTTGAACTAAAAGAAAACTTTTGGGCGGAATACACACATTGTGTATAATATCTTCACTCTCAATAGTTACATACAAGTCTCTAGAACATAGAAAAGCAGGATGTCCATGACGTGTACGTGTCGGATGAACCAAATCCTCGTTGAATTTTATTTTTCCATTAGAAGGGGCTCGCACATGTTCTGCAGTACCCCCTGTGAATACTCCGCCGGTATGAAAAGTTCTTAATGTTAATTGAGTGCCCGGTTCTCCAATAGATTGACCTGCAATAATACCTACAGCTTCTCCCAATTCGACCAGGTCGTCATGAGCCGGACTTCGGCCATAACATAATTGACAAATCCAAGACGTACTCCTACAAGTAAAGGGAGTTCGAATAGAGATTGGTTGTGCTCTAAAAGTTATGAATCTATTGACAAGTCCAACTCCAATATCTTGATTTCTAGTAGCAATGCATCGCGAACCTATATATATATCATCTGCTAATACACGCCCAATTAATGTTTGGATAAAAATCCTGTCCGCCATCATTCCATTTCGAGGACTTACCGAAATACCTCGGACAGTGCCGCAATCTGTTCGACGTACAACAATGTGTTGAACTACTTCAACAAGTCTGCGCGTGAGATATCCTGCATCTGATGTTCGGATAGCGGTATCCACAACTCCTTTACGGGCTCCGTAACACGAAATAATATATTCTGTTAAAGAGAGTCCTTCGCGTAAATTGCTTTGAATGGGTAAATCAATCATTTGCCCTTGGGGATCCGACATTAATCCTCTCATACCTACTAATTGATGTACCTGAGATGCATTTCCTCTGGCTCCCGAAAAAGACATTATATGGACTGGATTAAAAGGATCGGTCATCCGAAAATTAGGATTCATTTCTTGTCGCAAATATTCACTTGTGGCATACCAGATCTCGATCGATTGACGTAATTTTTCTACCGCGTGTACATTCCCATAATGATGGTGTTTTTCCAAAATAAAACTTTGTTGTTCAGCGTCTTGAACTAGCCATCTTTTAGAAGGTATTGTTAAAAGATCATCAATTCCTAATGAAATAGATGCGGCGGTAGCTTGTCGGAAACCCAGAGTCTTTACTTGATCCAGGATATGTGATGTATATCCTATTCCATAGTGATCAATAAATCGACTAATAAGTCGTTTCATGGCAGTTCCGTCTATCATTTTATTGTGAAAGACCTGAGTGGGCCGTTCTGCCATCAGTACCTCCATATTGCGCTGAGTAGAATTTGACAATGGGTTTGAGTCAGTGATTGTAAAACTTCCTTTTCTAGATCTTGATTCACGTAGAAATTCCGC
>BQNB010066701.1:20000-28671 GCA_026074375.1 Tanacetum coccineum
TCTGAGGAGTTGGTGTCCAGTTATGCTTAAGTGCTGCATATATATTTCCTCGAGCCATATTTTCTAACCGAACTAAGGCCAATCCAAATTGCTCTTGTAAAAGATCTGCTACGCTTGTTTTGCAAATGATTCATATCGTCAAGTGTACCCATTCCAAATTTTATTCGAATCAAACGATCCGCGGCTGCCAATATATCAAGGTTCAGTCTCCGATTCATATTTCGTCGACCAATCCCTCCCAATTCACATCTTTGTTGAAAGAATTTTTTTGTAAATCCTTAGATAAGGATTCAGAAAATACCGGATCTCCCTCTACACAAGCAAATTGTTGATAAAACTTCAAAATAGCATTTTCTTTTGACCCTATTTTTTTTTATCATTCAGAAAAGACAAAAATAGTTCAGGATAGCAAACATTTTTAGACATTGTACACAAGAATCAGTGTAGGTGAGTACAACGGAGTGCGTGCAGGGTTAAGAAAATTAAGTAAAATAAAAATAAAGAGAGAAAAAAAATTTAAAAAAATTATAATAAAAATAATCTAAAAAACATAAAATGGTAAAATAAATAAAAAAAAAACAAAAAAAATAAAAAAAATAAAAAAAATCCAAATTTAGATAGAGAAATATCCTATGTGTAAAATAGTAAATTCCATCTTAGAAAGTGGGCGTGCATGCGTGTGTTTTACATTTAATAAAAAAAAGTAAAGTTATAAAATAATAATTAATATATTACAATAAAAAAAAAAAAAATTAACAACTACCATCATCATTAACCCACATAAGACACCACTCACCCCCCCTCCCCCCCCCCAACACCAACCCCCCCCAACCTACCCCCGGATCTCACCCCCCCAACTCCCCACAACCCACCACTATCAAACCCCCCCCTTCCCCACTGCTCGAATAACCCCACCTCCAATACCACCACCTACCTGCATCCCCCCCCCTCACGTACCCTCCCACCCCCCTCACCGGGGAATCAATCGCGCTGTGAGCTCCGAATCTCGTAGACTCTCCCCAACCGTAAAAAACCACCACGAATACCCCCCAAAACTGTGCACCACGCAACCACCCGACAAGCCCCCAGACCCCTCCGAACATTACACCCACAACCCACCATTAGAGAGATAACCTTTACAATAAACCCCATCAATAACGCACTGGCCACTTAAGATTACACCTACTCCTTCCATTCCGTATCGTAAAACATAAAAGAATAACCCCAGAACTTTGTCGAGACACCACTCGACACAATCAACTACCAGTACATTTTAGGTGAGGAGAACAGAAAGATGCTAACCAACCACTCCCACCCCCCGAGACCCCTACTACTATCAGAACAGCGAGATGCAGACCCCCCAATAGGGACACAATATACATGGCCCACACGCTATAGTGCTGAGCGTATGGCTATCTATGGCTAGATAATTGTATGGGGTTCTAACGTGACCTAATCCCTCCAAACTCAGAACAACCGCTTTAACTTGATTCCGTCTTACACAACACAATCAAACTACAATTGTTTTATATCTTAGCTAACTTGGATCGTCAACTCATTTTTAGAGTTAAGCTCAAAGGCCTATTGAATAATAAGTAGAATGCAAAAACAAGAGCAAAGAAACAAACTCGCTGATGCGATCAATGAGAATACGTTTCACAAAGTTCATTTGACGAGTCAAGGAACAAACTCTATAAACAATATAGAGTCCTTAATAATTTACGCAAAAGCCACAACGATTAACACCCAAGTCCCCCTATTTCATGCAATGAGACATCTAAACATTCCTGATAACGGACTAATGTACCCAGTACAGACAGACCGGTCCCCGAAGTAGCACATACATACCCCGGCCCTCACGTGAGCCGCTCACCTGAAATATTACCCCTAACATCAACCAATACCGCCGCAAAAAATATTATGGAAACAAATTAAGATTGTGGTCCGTAAGAAACAACGAACGATAAGTCATACTTACACTCACCACATAACTGACTAGCAACCACCTCCACTTGACCCCACCGTAGGTTCCGCAATATGCTGTATAGTCAGTTGATCTCTGTTATTGAATGCTATTTTAAATATAAAAAATCTTGTCCATGAAAAGATTTACGCTTTCCGATGTACCACACTCATCTTCACATCTGATTTCTGTCACCAAATGAGGTTTTCTATCTCCTACCGCATCTAATACAAGCACAGCATCTTTTCTTACTTACTCTCATTATCATCATCTTGTTCGGGTACCTTAGTTCAATTTTGGTGTGGGTCATTGAATTTACTCTCATGAGAGAGCCGTCGGAATATGTTCTGTCGTCTACTTATTTGTTTCTTTCTACTCCCTTTATGTCGTCTATCTCACGATTGCGGCCATGCTCCTAATGTTCTGCCACACGCAGATCTACAATTGGTGAGCCCGGCGAACTCTTCCCGCCCTCCGGACTCAGACTTTCGGTCTACGTATATTTTTAATAAAGAATAATAATAATCAGGTGTTTAAAAAATAACAAAGGATAGTTATACGAAATAAATATCACTAACATAAAACCTTAAACCTACTTACCCCTACGAGTATAACCGAACTAAAACAATTCCAACGAGCACTAACCCAAACAACCACCCTCCCTCCCACTCTGCCCCAAGCCCCCTCAACCCACAACGCCCCAGAGCCACGACCCACCCTCCGCGCACGAACCCCCCACAACAGCCCCCCCAGTACCCCCCCGACCCCCTCACTAAGCCGACTGCTTACCACGCAATACTCCCTCCACGCCTTTAAAAAGCATTGGCTCTAACCATAAGCCCCAATGCACCAAAAGATCACCCACCATAAAATAATGAGCCCCTAGTATACTAATTTTGTGGCATCGGTTCACGCAGATTAAATTTATATCGAAAGGACTC
Source organism: Tanacetum coccineum (assembly GCA_026074375.1). Classification (NCBI taxonomy): domain Eukaryota; kingdom Viridiplantae; phylum Streptophyta; class Magnoliopsida; order Asterales; family Asteraceae; genus Tanacetum; species Tanacetum coccineum. Next base: position 22,905 of record BQNB010066701.1, read on the forward strand.
ATAACCCATCCTAACCAACCCCTAACCCCTTACCCCTAGCCAACCCCCAAACCCACGTCGAAAACGCACCCAATTAAATAACTCGTACACAAACGTCAGCAAAACCCTAACCCGCCTTACAATATCCAGACGGATCTCACGCGCCTAACCGCCCACACTCCCCAAAATCTTAGTAATAATACCTCACGAATAATCCACACGTCCTTATCCCGCTTCGCTCATATCAACTCTATCTTAATACCTTTAATAAACTCGAGATCACAAACCATTCCTAAACCTCTTGCCGCAATCACACTCACCGCCTACTATACAAATGAGGAGCAACACTTTACTAGAGCTCCTCCTTCGAACGACTACACCCGCTGCTCTTGGGAGTCCCTACCAGCGAACCCGCTAACACGAAAATTCCTCCTATTGTAAATCTACAACACAAACCCAACTAAGAAGTAAATAACTCACTAGTCTTCTTAGATGTGAAATTCTGTTTTCCAATCAAATTTACGATCTTCAAATTTCATAATTTCTCCACCTTCATCTAGATCTATCCGAACATGAAGTTACTCTTTAAGGTTTCGGATTTCCTATAGTTGTTTTTCTTTTTTTTCTGAGTATCAATGTTTTTTAATTTTCCTACATATATTACCATATATTCGATTTTATTAATAATGTCATCCACCCGCTCTATTTCAAAATTTTTAGTATACGATCCAAACGTTATCTAGAGCTTTGATCTGTATCAGTGCTAATACTACTGCAGCTCATCACCAACCGAAAAGCCTAACCCCCCATCGTTTTTCAAAAAACGCACCCTTTTTGTCAAATATTCCTCAATCTATAAAAATATCATTATTCCTCCAAAACCATACCCAATTACAACTTTACCTGTATAGAAGACACCCATTCGCAGCTTCCTACATTTCTTTCTTTTCTTATCAAAATGTACAGACAATCTGATATACATCATGCCATCGTAAAACAAACATCTACCAGAGGGCCATTTCCATCCCCAATGGCCTCGTGCCAACATCTGCCGTCCGTTCATCAGCATTTAGTTATGTATTGTAGTTTCTTCACCACCACCAAGGACTCTCTCGCTGGCTTCGTCTCATCCTCGCCACCACCCGAGCGAACACCTACCCCCCGAATCCCCCCATCCCCCTCCCTAACCCCCCGCACCCCCCCCCCCCCCCCTCTCACCCCTCCCGCCGACCCCCCTCTCACCCGCCTCGCCCCCCCCCCCCCCCCGCCACCCGCCCAACCACCCCGCAACGATCCCCCCCACACACAGTGACTCCGCCAACCCCCCACCCCCCCCACCCCCCCCCTCCCACCCCGCCTCACGACCACGCCACCCCCCCCACCCCTCCTCCCACCCCAGCCGCCAGCCCCCATCCCCCCCCCCACTCAGAACTTCACCTTGGAACAAATAAAAATTTCACTTAATCACCCTAACCCTACTTCCTCCCGCGTGCATCATCCAACAACCAAGCACCCCACATCCCTAAGACGCCCATCATTTAAGCCCACAACCCACCCATACCAAAATACCACAATGCTCCCATTCTCACGCTCAAAATCACCCTCCACCAACGACTTACCCCTATCCCCCCACCACAACATTTGCCCAACATCCAATGCAGTGCAACAATACACAATAATCAAGCCCAACAACCTAGTACCCCGTGCCACCCCACATTCCAATCGCCATGCTACAGGGGCTATACTTCTGAAACAACCTAACCAACCATCCTGTTCCAAATCATGACGTAGCACAATCATCATCTCAGACCCTAAATCTCACCCCCACATACATAAACACAGACCCAACTCAAATTCAACCGTTAAAGTACATTGGCCGCCCCCCCCCCCCTCCCGCCCGTTTGCAACTCGTCACACTCACGTGCCGCTGCCACCCTCGCATTTATGCTCCCTTAAACAACGGCACTAACCACCGAAACAGCATGAAATACACATACGAAGTTGAAAAAGGTACCGTGACCGAATATTGACATATCCACGCAGCAACCAAAAGCATTAGTCTCCACCCAGTGGAATATGCACTCACCCTCATGTTTGAATTTGCAGCATATTAACTGTGACAATAAGTTATAAATCTACCTGCAAAACCACACGCAACAAAAATAAAAATCAAACAATTTAAAAACACAAGCGCCAAACAACACCAAACCTCCACGCACTTTACATAACACAATCACCCGAAAAACAAAACCCACATAACATAAAAAAAAAACACAAAATAATCAAAAAAAACAACACAACCTTTGCCAAAATAAAATACAACCTACAAAGAAAGATCAAACTCATCATATCAATGCCACCATCCCGCACCGCCCCAAATAACCTCCTACAAACAGACCTAAAACACAAAACCCAATGAAAAACGTTCTACCTACCAAAAAAAAAAAAAGTAGAACTAAAAAAAGAAATAAAAAAAATGACAAAAAAAAAAAATACAAAAAAAAAAGAAATAAAAATACAAAAAAAAAAAACAAAAAAAAAAAACAAAAAACGAAAAAAAATAAACCGACTAAAAAAAATAAAAACTCACAAAACAAACACCAAATAAAAAACAACCCACCCCCCCCACATGCCCCCTCCCCCCCCCCACCCCGCCCCCCCCCCCCCCCCCCCTACGCCCCCCCCCCAGCCCACCCCCCCACCAGCAATCCAACCCCGATACCCCCCCCCCACCCCCCCCCCCTCCCCCCCGCGCGGCCGCCTCCCCTTCCGACACAACCCCCCCCGGCACCCCCCTCCCAACCCACCTCCTAACCACCCCCCCCCAGCCCCCCACCCCCGCCCCCCGGCACCCCCACCCCCCCCCCCCCCCACTCCCACCACTACTCACATGGTACCATACCCACCTAACCCTGACCGCCTAAGACGTGTTCTTTTGTTCAGTTTTCAAAAGTTTTTAGGGGTCAAAACTTATTTTCCAAGTTTTTTTGTATCAATGTATTAAAACTGTGGTTTTAAAGCTTGTGAAATCAGCTTATATGCTTAGCTTCTTATAAGCTGCATATTGGCATTGGTTTTTACTTCATTTTGGTGCTCATATGTTTTAGAAACAAAGTCTTTAGTTTTGCAAGTGTCATTTAAATTTTTGGTTCAAAACTGTCAAAGTTAAGGTTTTCAGTTTTTCAAGTTTGAACACCACTTTTCAATCTTAGTTTTAGATTAGTTAAAGTTAGTTTTAGGTTTTGAATTTCACTGCATAAGCTCATGGTAGTATGAGCTTGATCTGTTTGGGCTTATTTTAGTTTTTTAAAACTCTTTTACTAGCTTAAATTTAGGGCTGAAAAGGCCCTTTAGCCTTTTAAAAACTTTAAACCAAAAACATGTTTTCAGTGTAAACAGCCTTTTTCAAAAGCTTTTATCTAGCTTGTTAGTTATTCAAATTACTTAAATTTTGCTTTTTCTTATAGCTTGTAGTACTAGCTTTAGCTGTTTTGAAGTTTTAGACCTTAGCTTATTAGTTTACTAGCTTAATTTTTAGCTTAAAAGTGCCTTTGTAGGCTGTTTTATAACTTTTTAGCCAAAACTGCTTATTTGATTTCTGAGCTTATGGCTTATTGGATTTGCTTAATTTGAGTTTAGGATTGCTTATTAGGTTAGGTTTAAAGTTCTAGTAGCTTATTTAGTCTAGGTTTGAGCTTATTCAAGCTTAGAAGCCAAGTCAGTTTAGACTTAAAGACTTAAAGCTTTTTAAGTAATCTGTCAGTTTCATAAGCTAATTTCTGGCTTATTTTTAGTTTTCAGCAAAAGTGTTTTCACAAAAGTTGCTTATTTCAGCCTTGTTTAACTTTTTCATAAAAAAATTTGCAAAATAAAAATGTTAGGAATTGAGGGAAGTCTCAAGGGTTGAACCCGAGACCTCAACCTCAACTCTACCAACACTTTAACACACCCACACACTACCATCTGCGCCTTTGGGTCTTTTGCGTTAGACTCTTGGGCCATTTGGTATTTAAGGGGTGTTTACCCTTTTAAGCTACCAGCCCTTTTGGGCTTATTTCCATCTTATTGAGATAAGCTGGTAGACTCCTTTTATTTTTCCTAAGTTTTTAACTGTTCAAAGCACTTTCCCTGAATTTTTCAGATTTTTATAAATTAGTTTAATATTTTTTATAATATTTTTAGATTAAAATAGTTTTTAATTCATAAAAAAATAAATAAAAGTCAAAAAAATATATTTCTTTTTTCTAAAATTATTTTTAATCATTTAAGACTTCTAAACAATAAATTTGCATTGTTAGGGTTAAAATTTTATAATTTAGGTTTTTAAGGCTCGGTTTTAAATTCCCGTTAACGTTTTTGTGCTTAATTCGTGTTTGCTTTAATTGTTGCTTGCCTTTGTTTGTTTTTTTTGCATTATTTTAGTAGAAATAGAATCCAAATAAAAAATTTGATTGTTCAAACACGCGATCACGAACCCAAACACGATTCTCAATTCACGCCTCGTTAGGACCACGACCCGAGAAGGTTTTGGATTTTACTTTTGTTAAAAGTAATTTTTCTTAAAAACCTTACGGAATACTTTTCTCACTCTTATTATTTGATTATTATAGTTATATACTATATATGTATTAAGTAATTATTATTATTATTATATATATATATAAGCTAAGTGTACCAAATTTTTGGCGCCTTTTGCCTGGGGAGTGTGAGGACGATATGTTAAAAAAATACAAAAATATTTTATTTTTCTCGATTTATTTTCGTAGATTTATTAGAAAAACAAAAAAAAACACTTTTCCTAAAGTATTTGAAAGACCAAAAAAATTAAAAAAACAACAAAAGCAACCGTTGTGTCACTTGTGAAATCGGCTCACCTTTAGATTACAAACTATAAGAGAGGTATAAAGAGGGTTGATCCTACGATCTTCGACCCGAAAGGAGAAGGTTTTTAAAACGCTTCGCGCTTACCCGCTCCTCCGTTTCTTTGTGCGTTTTCTAAAGAGCTACCGTACACTTGTTCGATTATCGGTTACAAAAATATTTTTATTTTTATTTTTATTATTTTATTTTTAGTGCATGTGCACTCTCTCTTCATCGAATTTAATTGCCGAATCTTCCACGACTCCGAAACGTCGTAGTCGTAGACGTTCCAAGCAAAGAGTCGAACCGTTTTCTCTTGAAGAGACTTCCGTAGTTACGATGGCCAATCAACGTACTATGGCGGAATTAATCCAAGCACCCACCGAGGGTTACGAAGATTCTATCGTTACTCCCGCTATTCTCGCAGAGAATTTTGAGCTTAAACATGGACTTCTAAATCTCGTAACTTCAAAACAATTTTACGGATTTGAGAAAGAAGATCCTCATGCTCACATTCGTTGGTTTAACAAGATTACTTCCACAATTAAGTATAGAGATGTGCCTAATTCGTCAATTAAGCTTATGCTTTTTCCATTTTCTATCGAGGGGCAGCCCGGATTTGGCTAGAAAAAGAACCCCCTCGTTCTATTCTTACTTAGGAAGATCTTGTTTCCAAGTTTATTAACCCATTATTTCCTCCTTCAAAAACTACAAATCTCCAGAATGAAATTACGAATTTTCAACAACGTTTTGACGAATGTGAGGCATGGGACCGTTTCAAGGATCTCCTTCGTACATGCCCACATCACGGTTTTACGGAGTTGCATCAACTTGATACCTTCTACAATGTTGTTGATCCCAATGAACAGATCTTGAACTCCTTAGCTTGATGTAAGGTTTAGTATCCTTGGATAAATCTAAAGGCACT
>BQNB010066702.1:0-34462 GCA_026074375.1 Tanacetum coccineum
TGCCTTCCAAAAACAATGTAACAATTGACTATAGTAACACTAGCAACTCCAACTTTCTGAGGGTTTGCTTGCTTCTTTACCAGGAAGTGATGAAGGTGGTGGTTAACCTTTAAAACCTCCTTAGAACTACTAAAACTACTAGAACTGGTGATTGATGATTGAAAGATGATAATGGATTGATTTGAGTGACGATTTCCTCCAAAATTTGTGCTTTATTTATACTTGAGGATGAGTCTTCAGTTGCATAATTTGGGGGAGTGAAAGGTTGCACGATCATTGCAATCATTTATGATTTGGGAGTAACTGACAGGAAAGTGCACCGCACACAAGAAATTATGCGCCGCATTTGGTGACTAATTAAATGGCATTCAATTCGTTTAGAAGTACGCCGTATAAAATATATTATGCGTCGCACTTTGGCTTTAATCATTAACTCCTCTTTAATTTTTCTTCTAGATCATTCTTGTAACGACAGTTAGTGCATTTTAACTGGATTTCTTTGCATCGTTAGTCCTTTTCGTCACTTTTGGTCCTGAAATGAATATTACAAAACAAACAGGCAAATTTTGCAATATTTCATGCGTTAACGTATATATATTTAGTGTATTTTCGAGGGATAAGTTATGTATATTTGGAGCGTTATCAGGTGTCTCCAAGTTATCCATCACATTCAACATAATCTCATTATCATCAATATGTGTCGGACCAGTATCATTACTGAAATCAACCTCATTTGCAGTTGAACCAAACACCTCGTGAGGAGGCCGGTCACATGTTACAGGTTCTTCAACCCAAACACTCTTTAAAGGTGACGCAAAATCAGTTTCAGCAACCTCCCAAACAGTGTTAGAATCATCATGAGCAATCGCCACTTTCCTTCTAACCTGAGAAGGTTTCCCAGCCCCATCCTTAGCCTTACTCTCGCTGTTAGTTCCCAAACGAGGGAAATTCCTATTATAGACAACCCCTTCAGCAACATTATTTGCGATACCAGCCCTTAACTCCTTTGGTTTCTTCAAAATTGATTTCAAAGGCTTACCATCAACCACGTAAACCCTAGCAGCAACATTACTTCCCTTAGTCCCCGTCATCTTCCTACTCTCCATTAACCCTCAAACAATAAAAATTACACGCAAATACCCAGCAGCAGCACACGATTAGATAACAAGAAAAAGTTAAAACCCTAAAGAATTAGGGTTTCGATGCACAACAGCCACAAAGATCTAATCAACATCCATTCTAACAGACCCAAACATAATGATTGAACGAACCAATATACATATCAAGATAACAGCAACTGATGATAACCAAAGGCTCCAAACCCTAAAAAAGAAAAAAACAATCGTAACCCTAAAACACTCTAATCAAAACCAAGAAAGAACATGTTGATGCGCTAGAAATTAAACAACAACCCAAACGATACTCAATGATCAGGTTTAACAAAATAGATAGCGATTGGAACCCTAAAAAAGGTCCAAGTCGAAACCCTAATTGCATACAGATCAGCGAGCAAAAGAAAGTTGCTAAGAAACCCTAAACGCATACAAACCACTTTAAAACAAGGCCCATAATAGAGAGAGAATACTAGAGGTTTGCTTTATATATATATATATATATATATATATATATATATATATATATATATATATATATATATTAAACTTAGATATTTTTCATAAAATCGTACATATGTTAGAAGCATTGTAATATTGGGCTGGTTTTGTTCGCAATTCGAAGATCTTTCTGCGGGTGTTTTTTAATCTAAATGAATCGGTAGATATGTGTTATACATTTCATAAATAAAGTTTATTATATAAAATAGTCGTAAATAGTTAAAAGTTGAGGGTACGTTTCGTAATTTTTTTAATTTTGGGCCACCAACGTCTTTTTTTCATATTGGGCACTTCTTTTCTTTTGTTGGGCTAAGTGACGAACAATGGAAAACAGTAAAAAACCTGCCTCAATACGCCATCGTTTAAGGCCAATTTTGATATAATAGATAATTTGGAGCTCATCATTTAAATTGTTGGTTGGGCCGAAATTTAGCTTAGGTTTTGTGATTGGACTGGAAATTGTTTAAAGGTTGTGTTTGGGGTAAAATTATTTTGGGCCGAATTAGGTGTGTTCATAGATTCGGTTATCGGGTTGTTCCGTTTATTTGATTTGGCTAGTCTGGTTAATTTTCGAAAACCGAACCAAACCCATTTCAAATTGTATTAAATTGAATCAAATAAATGTAATTACACATTTTAATTATTTATTCATTCAATTATATAGATTTTTAACATAAAAAAATTCCAAACCTACAAAGTCTTATGTTTATACTAGGAAATAGTTTTAAACATAAACTAATAATCCGTTAAAATATATTTCGTAAAACATATTATATATTTAATAAGATTTAAGTTCATTTGGATACCAAACTTTGTTTGGATACCAAGGGACTCATCATCGCCCTCCATCGTCATTTGATCTATGACTGAGATTAAATACAATATTTACACTACAAGGGCATTTTCGTCAAGTTATAAACAAAAAATTAAAAACAAATCCCATTCAATCTTTTATTTTTTTCACACACAACGATACATATCATTTTTCCCCAAATATTTCTCTTCCACCTCAAGATTCAAAATTATCTCATAACCCTAGTTTTGATTCTGAATTCGTCAATTTTCACCAAAATCATCTATTTTCATCATCATCTTTAACCTCATCAACATCAGATTTATCGATTCTGATTTCTACACCGATCCAAGAATTTACTCGATCTCAATCAAATCGGTAATCATCAAATTCAAAGCTACATGAGTATTTCGAGCATAATATATGCCTATTCATTCGAATCTTAGTTCAAAAATGAGGTTTTATATATTCAAATCGGGATTATACCGTGTAAACAGAGGCGGATCTCGCGATCTAGTATACGTAAGAGATAATTGTATACGGAAACAATGGAGAAACGCGAAACACTATTCGTAAGTCCACAATTACAATTTTATGATTTTTTTTATGTTAACAACTAGATTTATATGAATTAGTGGTGATTTAGAAATCTTGTTTATTATATAAGATGTGATTTTTTATGATTAATAAAGGTGTTGTATGTGATTTACGATTATAATCTATTTTCATATGGATTTGTTGATTAGAACTCAATTTATATGAACTAGTGATGATTTTAAAGTCTTGTTTAGGCTACCAGATGTGATTTTGAAGTAGTAGAACTATTTCTAGCAAATTTGGTTTAATGGTGGTAATTGGTAAGTATATATCATCTAGCAAATGTGATTTTAGTGCTTAATATATTTTGCGTTTCGAAAAATAGTTGTTGCATATATGGTTTGAAGCTAGAATTTAAACATTGTTGTTTTAGTTAAGCCATTTTAAATCGTATGTGATGATGCATTACGTAGAACTTATAGGAACACACAACAGTAAGATATTATAAAGTAGTCTTTTTAAGTTAAGTTGTAATGAATAAGTATATCACACGTGATATTACATTGTCTAGGATATGTATAACTCGTTAAAGTCTTTAGTTTTATAGATGATGTTTCGTATCACATGTGGCAAACCACATTTATTATGTCTTTATTTACAGATTCTAAGTGGTGATTCCTCTACATTTTCACAAATGCCAGCGAGTTGGCGATGGAAAAGCAAAGGTAAAAGAAAAAAAAACATCTTATCATTAGTCACACTGACTTGGCTCCTAGTTAAAAACTTCACTTGAGATTGAGCATCCTGGAGTGAAGACGTACACTCGCACCCCTTTAACTCATTCAAAGTACATTTGCAGCCATTTTAATCATGTTCAATAAAATAAAGATGAAAATCCAAAAAAAGAATATGAGTAGCATTTTGTTAGAGATGAATGGTCTCCTTCCGAAGCAACATACAAGAACGCGAATCAAGTATCAAAGAGAGTTCAAGAGATAATTTACTAGTTTGAAACATGTATTATCATTTTCTTTAGTATTTTTTAAAATTTCATTGTTAGTACATGTTATGTATGATTTCGAACAAATTTTGATTATGGGAGAGTTGGTTTATTATGGATTTTAATTTTCTTCATTTTGTGACGTGTCACAAGTTCTGAATATGTACCTTCGGAGGGATATCTATAGGTATTAATGTACTTTCATGTTATGATCGAGTTGTTAAAATCACATGATTTCTAGCTACAATCACACGTGATCTTCAGGTAACATAGATGTTACAAATGAGTAATGAAAAATCATACATGATTTTTCAAAGTAAGTTTCATGTTACAACTCACTAGTTAAAAATCACATGTGATTACAATTATAATGTAATAGTATCAACCGGTAGTCAAGTTCGTTTTATAGCTCGTACAACTAAAAATCACATGTGATGGTGTTTGTATGTTATAATTGTTAATCACATTTAGCTTTACCTAAAAATCACATATTATTTTAGACTAATGATTTGTGACATGAAGTTAACTTAACCTCAAATGAGATTTTCAAATATTTATATTATACCAACAACATTTAGTGTGCTTGTACACATATTAATATATTAAATATTACGCATGACTATATGTTAATATTGATACAACATAACTAGATACTTTAGTCACAAAACATGAGCCACGTACAAAATAAAATAAAGATAGAAAACAACACACACTTTTCACATAAATTTCGGCAACTTGCATATGTTTTAACAAACCAAAGGAGCTTTTTGTTTAACCAATATATGTTATCCACAATACGTTACATCAATACTAAACAAACATAATTAATACATGACTATTATTGTTCTTGTTTTCTTTCAAAGGTTGCATCAACTAGTGGCTTTTTAAAAAGTCCACAATTTTATTTGTAGCAAGAGGTCCCATATATATTATACTAATCACAATTATCTCTAGTCTACTATATCATCTTCATTATTTACGAATTCTTACTCTTATCAAGTTGATACTTTAACTTGATACTTGAGATGCTGATGGACCTCCAAGTGTCATGGAAACAGTATCTCCTACAAAAATTGGATATGAAAACACTTTTTAAGCCGACTTACAATCAAATGTTATACAACACTTCAAAATATGACACAAGCCTACTAATCAAATGTGATATTGCACTCTAAACAATATGTAAACCTACTTATCACATATGATATTGCACTTGTAAACGGTATATGATTCTAATAAACCGTATATGATTCTAAAAATCACATGTGATATTGCATTATATAACGATAAAATGATTTAATATAACAATCACCACAATCTTGAAGTCATTAATTGTGGTACAATTAATGTTATTTATGACAAGTTGATTTTTCTAAATTAAAAACCAAGAGATGTGATAAACCATACCATTATGATAAAAATGGAAAATAAAAAAATAAATAAGATGTTTCATGAAAAAAATGCAATATCACATATGATATATCTAACAAAACAAACTATGTGATATCATATATGATATATCTACAAAATGATAATATCACATGTGAGATCATATATAATATATCAAACAAAAGCTAAATATATGATTCAACTTATATTAGCAACTTAACTCAATCAAATGCTAAATAAATACTACAATTCTTATATGGTTACTCAAAGCATTTATTAAAGCTTTTGGTAAAAATCCCTCTTCCGCTTCATTCTCTTCCTCTTTTTGTGATTTTATCATGTGTGATCTAACGCAAAAGCGATCATCAAACAGTTATTTCAAATATATATTATAACCAATAATTGTATCCATTATCACTTGTGAAGGAAATTGAATCAACCTAACATCGAGATTATCAAAGTGATCAGTAAAGGCATTCAACATGTACAAGGTACGTTAAAATATAAACAAATATTTGATGTAGTTGCGTCAAAAAAAACTACTATGAGGCAAGAGCAGCATGTATAACATTATAAGACAATTTTTAAATTGTTACGCGAGTTTAACGAAATTATATACAAACAAACCGTTCAAAACTTCTCGAGCAAAATAAACTTTTTCATCTAAAATATCATTTACATTTATGTGTAGTTTAGTGTTAGGTCATCTGAGAAACTATACTAGTTCACATACTTGTCAAAAATCACTACATTTAATTAACAAACAATCTTCTACAAACCTAGCATAATTTGTTTATCGTGTACTCATACCACTTCAACAACCTTTTTGTCTCAATCACATTATCAAGACCATTCACTAATCACACAATAGCTTTACTAAAATTTTATCATCACATTAATAAACTATCGACTTTATTCTCTTTACTTTTTCAATAATCTTGAATCAACACTCATTATTTTATTGTTCTAACTTATAATACAATATTAAGTTAACACTATAAAAAATTAGCATTGTATTGCAAACAAAGTACATAAACAAAAACAAACAAAACACAAATAAATGAAATACACAATCACGCCTTTTAATCCAAATACATACATACCTTTGTGAATGATATCAGAATATAACGACAACGGGTTTAATAAACAAAATAAGACTTCTAAGCATAAACAATACCTTAAATTGTTGGTTCAATCGAAGGTGTAATGGATTATTTTCCACCAATAGGTATTACATAACTCATTTAATTGAAGCTAGTTTCATCTATTTTGTTGTGACTTGATGTGATTTACGGTTGATTTTTGTGTGTTTTGGATCTAGATTGATCATCAGTAAAGTAGTGTGTGTTTGTGTGTGCGTATGGTTGTGGTAAACAATTTGGGGATTGGTGGGTGTATTGATCGAGTTGAAATGACCCAAATGTCCTCGTCGCATTAACTCTATTTTAATTTTTTTAACTGATTAATTAGCTTTTAATCTCAACCATTAGATCAAATTAAGATAGAAGGTGGGGATTTGTCCCCCGGTATCCAAGAAAGGAGTGGTATCCAATATAACCTTCCTCATTTAATAAATATAAATGATTTACATATATTAAATATACAATAAACGTACTCTTCATGTATTCGTGTGTGCCCCCGATAGGCTTACGTATTTCTAGCCGTATAAACGTTACACGTAACGACCACAAACCAACGGCTCCCACTTGGGAGTTAGCGTATCACGTAAGTTTATACTAACAATAGAAAATGTCTAGCAACACTCTATTGCTCCCAGAAATACCTGAGGTATGGTTTCAAGAAACATCTCAGTATAATTGTTTATAGATATTACCATCCCTTTGTTACAGATACCGTTAACCATTTAGTTTCTCGTTATGGAAATTAATTCAGATCTACCAAAAGTAATTAAGAATCATCTTGAATTACACTTTGGGTGCGGCCACACAATCAACTGGTTAATTCTGGAGAGACGCCAATGGTATCATACTGCAATTTATACAATTAGAGGAACAAATTCTATATTGACTACAAGTGTCGTAGATGCTACTTAACATCACTTCTAAAAATAGCCTTTATAACTACCTTATTCAGGATAGCGTTTGACTTATAATCAAAAAGTGATATCCACACATGCAAGATTTAATTGTATCTCAAGTCTAAGGATGATTAATACAACCATTTTCGATATCTTACTCGTGACAAGGATCCAAAAATAATTATCGAAAGTTGGGGGTGTCAAATATGCATCCTTTGTGAATAACATATGAGCTTGGCGGGAACAATCCATATATTCAAAGAATATAACCAACACTCACATTTGCCTTAATTTAACAATATTCCAATATTGTTAACTGACAATAGACATATTTAAAATAATAAAATTATTCAAGGATTAAACATGCAAATATAGGATAACAGTTATTATATGATTGAGAAATAAACACCAAGTATCTTTATTCATCAGAAAATAAAACTGTCTTACAATCCCAATTATCCAAATACTAATAAAAACAGATTTACATAAGACAATTAACTAGAAGCAGACCTATATACTTATTATGTTCAGAATGCTTATTGAAAGGTAATGCCTTTGTAAAAGGATCAGCTACGATGTCATATGTGTGAACTTTTACCAGCTTAATGTCACCAAATTCGATCACTTCACGAAGATAGTGAACTTTGGAACGATAATGTCTAGCACCTTTAGTGATTGCTGGTTCATTAGCTATAGAAATGGCTCTGATATTATCACAATACATCTTCATAGGTTCTTCATTTATGGGAACAACACCGAGCCCAAAAATGAATTTCCTAATCTAAACCGCCTCCTTAGAAGCGTCTGAAGCAACTATATATTCAGTTTTTGCAGATGAAGTCGCGAAGATGCTCTGCTTTGTATTCTTCCAGTCAACAACACCTCCATTTAAAATGAATACATATCCAGTCTGAGACTTACAATCATCAACGTCTGTCAGATATCCAACGTCAGTGTAGCAAGATACCCTGAGCTCTCATTTTATATCACCCCCGTAGACAAGAAACATATCTTTAGTATTCCAAAGATACTTCAGGATGTTCTTAACAGCAGTCCAGTGTAGTTCCCCTGGATTCTGTTGAAATCGGCTTGTTATGTTCTGTGCGAACGCAACATCAGCACGAGTACATCTTACAACATACACAATAGATCCTATAGCCGAGGCATAAGGAACTCTTTGCATGCGCTTCACCTAAGCAGGTGTTGAAGCACCTTGTGATTTATACAATTTTGCTTATCTTGCATGGGGATACTTTTACGCTTGAAATTCTCCATGTTAAATCTTTTCAATATTTTCTCAATATAAGCACTTTGACACAAACCAATTAACCGCCTTGATTTATCTCTATAGATCTTGATTCCAAGGACATATGCAGCTTCCCCTAAATCTTTCATAGCAAAACACTTTCCAAGGTAGGATTTTACATCTTGTAACATTAGAATGTGATTTCCTATGATTAATATGTCATCGACATACAAGATCAGAAAAGTAACATTACTCTCACTAGCTTTCATATATACACATGGCTCATCATAATTTTGAGTGAAACCAAATTTCTTTATCTAATCATCAAATCATTTATTCCATTGCCTTGATGCTTGCCTAAGCCCATAATGAAACGCTTGAGCTTGCATACTTGGTTTGGATATTTAGGATTGACAAAACCTTTAGGTTGCACCACATAAACCTCTTCAGAGAGATGTCCATTGAGGAAGGCAGTTTTGACATTTATTTTCCAAATTTCATAGTCATAGTAAGCAGATATGGCTATAAGAATCCTAATAGCTCTAATGTCTGCAACAGAAGAGAAGGTTTCTTCATAATCAACCTCGTAGGTTTGAGTGATGCCCTTCGCTACAAGACGAGCTTTATAGGTGTTACATTGCCATCCATGCCAGTATTCTTTTTGAAGAGACACTTGCTACCAACGGTTTTATCGTTAGGAGGAAGATCAACTAAGTCCTAAACTTGGTTATCTTTCATGGATTGCATTTCTGCATTCATAGTAGCAAGCCATTTATCAGATTCAGGATCTAACAATGCAGCTTTATAGTTACCGGGTTCATTAAGATCCCCCAACTCATGCTCCTCAGCATTAATGTATAAGCACATACGATCTGGGGCATGTCGTGTCCTTATGGACCTACGAACAGGAATGATATCACTTTGAGGTTCATTAATTTCTTGATCATCCTCATCATGATGTAAGCTAGTATTTTTAGAAGGATGTGTATCTTCATCTTGAATTATTTCAAGATCCTCTACACTCCCACTAGCTTATTGAGTTATAAGATTATTCTTAAAGAATTTAACATTCCAAGCAACATGTACCTTTTTCTCAAGTGGGTAGTAGAAGGAGTAACCTATTGTTTCTTTTGGGTATCATACAAAGATACACTTAATAGATCATTATTCTAGTTTGTTAGGTTTGGTAAGTGTATCACGCTTAACAAGTGCTTGAAAACCCTAGACTTTTAAGTAATACAGCTTAGGGGCTTGCCCATGCCATACTTTGTATGGTGTCTTTTAAACCTTCTTAGTTGGAACCATATTGAGAATGCGAACAACAGACTCAAGAGCATAATCCCAAAAGGATTTTGGAAGAGTTGTTTGACTCATCATGGAGCGAACCATGTCTGGCAGGGTTCTATTTCTTCTCTTAAACACATCATTGTGTTTTGGTGTATATGAAGGAGTGCGATGGGAAATAATCCTATGCTCCTTAAGATTTTACTTCCTTTTGAAACACTTTAAAGGTTTCAAACACTTCATGTTTATGTTTTAGCAAGTAAACATAACCATAACGACTGAAGTCGTTGGTCAAGGTAAAGAAGTAGCTAGCTCCTTGTTTTGACACAATTCTAAATGGGCCACATATATCGGTGTATATTAGTTAAAAGACTCAAGATCAGTTGAATTAAGAAGTCTATCATGTTGTAACTTCTGAATACGCTTCTTGCTAATATGTCCAAGACGACAGTGCCACAAGAGAGTAGAGTCTGAGTGTAGGATCCCTTAACACTTCACTTCATATATTTAAACATGAATCGAACTAGAAAAGAGAAAGAGATATGAGTTGTTCTAGAGAGAGAAAGAAGAGAGAGAGATGAGAGAATATAGGAGAAGGAATTATTTAGAAAATGAACAACTAACTCTTTTCTAAATAGAAAAGAGTTTATATACCCCGTCTTGTTAAATGACGCGCGGGATATTTAACTAGGACCCGGGCTTGGGTTTTGCTTGGAATTAAACCCGAAACATATACAATATTAGATTAACTATCGAGCCCGATTCCCGATATTATACTATTACAACATTAACTAATTAAATGACCAAGACTTAAATACATAATGAACGAACTTCATGTTCGACTCAATATTTTGAGGCTAACAATCTCCCCCGAAGTGAGTTCATTGATGACACTCCTCTAGGAAAAGAGTATAGTTCTATAGTGAAGATACTTAAAATACTAGCTCCATGAGATAGCTTATTATTCTTCATCAACTCAGCGAGATACTGGGGACAGTTTCTTCTCCAATGACCTACATCACCGCATTGGTGATAGATCGCGTCCTTAGCAGGATTATCCTTCTTTGGTGGAGGGGGAATCTTAGGCTTAAGATCATAAGCAAGCTTAGTCTTTCCTTTCCCTTGATTGTTTCCCCTAGCAGCCAATTACGGTTTCTTATTTTTGTGATTTTTCTTATGGACCCTACCTGCTCGGATTGCATGAAGCGCAGGTGCAACATCTTCTTTGGTAGTGTCTGCTCATGAAGCTTAAGCATGGCAGGTAATTCATTCAAGGTCTTCCCCATGCCCTGCATATTATAGTTCTGCACAAAGTTGTCATTTTCCTTAGACATAGAGACCAAAATAAGGCTTACTACAAGGTTGAGTGACATGGAATGACTGAGACACTCCAAATTGTCTATGTAGATCTTCATTTTAAGAACATAAGAATTTATAGACCGACCTTCTTCCTGCTTGCACGCGTGAAATTCTCTCACGGTTTGAAGAAGTTCATGTTCTGCTTGTTGAGAAAACAAAGTTTTCAACTCCTTTGGATGTCATATGCACCAAGTTATTCCAGATTCTTTTGAATATCTGGTTCCATGGTCATTGGTATAAGACCAGCAATTTTCTTCGAAGCCTTGACCCATGAAATATGGGTGGCAAGGTCATCCGGAGGAAGTACTTGTCCAGCAAAAGGAACAGGCACAACATGTATTGGCTGCTCCAAAAAGGGTAACTTGTCCTCGACTGAAAGCACAATCTAAAGATTACGGTACTAGTTGATGAAGTTAGGTCCAGTTAATCTCTATTTCTCAAAGAAAGCCCTAAAAACCAAATTGTTTACGACTGTGGAAGTCATCTACAATTACAAAAGTTCAAAAGATTAGTATTTTAATAATTAATTTCTTAAAAGAATTAACTACCCGATTAAATACTAATAAGACTAAAATTCAACTTGACCTCCCACTTATTATAGAAGGTCAAACCAAATGCAAGTGTTCTTAGTTTGGTTGGCATAGACTTAAAATTTCATATAAGGGTATACACATAAGTTTTATAAAACAAGAAGGTCAAAACTTATGTGTATACCCTTATAAGAAATTTTAAGTCTATGACAACCAAATTAAGAACACTTGCATTTAGTTTGACCTTCTATAATAAGTGGGAGGTTAAGTTGGATCTTGGTGTTATTAGTAATTAATCGGGTAGTTAATTCTTTTAAGAAATTAATTATTGAAAATACTAATCTTTTAAACTTTTTAATTGTAGATGACTTCCACAGTCGTAAACAATTCGGTTTTCAGGGCTTTCTTTGAGAAATATAGATTAACTGGACCTAACTTCATCGACTGGTACTGCAATCTTCGAATTGTGTTTTCAGTCGAGGACAAGTTATCCTTTTTAGAGCAGCAAATACCTGCTATGTCTGTTCCTCTTGTTGGACAAGTACTTCGTCCGGATGTCCTTGCCACCCATGCTGCATGGGTCAAGGCTTATAAGGAAATTGCTGGTCTTATGCTTATGACCATGGAACCAGAAATTCAAAAGAATTTGGAACAACTTGGTGCATATGAAATGCTAAAGGAGTTGAAAACTTTGTTTTCACAACAAGCAGAACACGAACTTCTTCAAACCGTGAGAGAATTTCACGCGTGCAAGCAGGAAGAAGGTCAGTCTGTGAGCTCTTATGTTCTCAAAATGAAGAGCTACATAGACATTTTGGAGAGTCTTAGTCATTCCATGTCACTCAACCTTGTAGTGAGCCTTATTTTGATCTCCCTGTCTAAGGAATATAACAGCTTCATGCAGAACTATAATATGCACGGAATGGGGAAGACCATGAATGAATTACATGCCATGCTTAAGATTCATGAGCAAACACTACCAAAGAAAGACGTTGCACCTGCGCTTCATGCAATCTGAGCAGATAGGGTCCAAAAGAAAAATCATAAAAACAAGAAATCGTAATTGGCTGCTAGGGAAAACAATCAAGGGAAAGGAAAGACTAAGCTTGCTTATGATCTTAAGCCCAAGATTCCCCCTCCACCAAAGATGGATAATCCTTCTAAGGACGTGATCTGCCACCAATGTGGTGATGCAGGTTATTGGAGAAGGAATTGTCCCCGGTATCTCGCCGAGTTGATGAAGAATAAGAAGCTATCTTAGATAGCTAGTACTTCAGGTATATTCACTATAGAACTCTACTCTTTTCCTAGTAAATCTTGTTTTTATGACACGGGTTATGATACTCACATCTGTAATACTACTCAGGGTCTCAAAGGAAGTAAGAAGATAAAGCCAAGAGCTTTAAACCTGTACGTAGGCAATGGTCATCGTGCATCTGTTAAAGTTATTGTAAATTTTCATTTATATCTTCGAAGTGGATTATTAGTTGTTTTAAACAATTTTTATTTTGCTCCCTCTATTACTTGAGGGATTATTTCAGTTTCACATTTGTATGATGATGGTTTTATTAATTGTTTTAAGAATAATGCAATTTCAGTTTCTAAGAATAATTTAGTTTATTTTCATGTTGTTCAAAGGGATGGTATTTATGAAATTGATTTTCTAATTCTAATACAAATGATAGTTTTATGTATGCTGTTAGCAATAAAAGAGCCAAGTTAAACTTGGACTCTACTCTCGTGTGGCATTGTCTTCTTAGACATATTAGCAAGAAGCGTATTGAGAAGTTGCAACATGATAGACTTTTTAATTCAAATGACATTGAGTCTTTTGATAAATGCATTTCATGTCTGTCTGGCAAGATGGCACGTAAACCTTATTCACATCAAGTGGAAAGGGCTAACGATCTACTTGGACTAATACATACCGATATATGTGTCCCATTTAGAACTGTGTCAAGACAAGGAGCTAGCTACTTCATCACCTTCAATGATGACTTTGGTCGTTATGGTTATGTTTACTTGCTGAAAAATAAACATGAAGTCTTTGAAACCTTTAAAGTGTTTCAAAAGGAAGTAGAAAACCAACTCGGTAAGACCATAAAATTGCTACGTTCTGATTGTAAAGGCGAATATATGAGTCAAGAGTTTTTAGATCATCTTAAAGAGCATGGGATTATTGCCCATCGCACTCCTCCATATACACCACAACACAATGGTGT
This sequence comes from Tanacetum coccineum, assembly GCA_026074375.1. NCBI lineage: Eukaryota > Viridiplantae > Streptophyta > Magnoliopsida > Asterales > Asteraceae > Tanacetum > Tanacetum coccineum. Next base: position 14,012 of record BQNB010066702.1, read on the forward strand.
GTCTGAGAGAAGGAATAGAACCCTGCTAGACATGGTTCGCTCCATGATGAGTCAAACAACTCTTCCAAAGTCCTTTTCGAATTATGCTCTTGAGTCTGCTGCTAGCATTCTCAACATGGTTCCAACTAAGAAGGTTGAAAAGACACCATACGAAGTATGGCATGGGCAAGCCCATAAGTTGTCTTACTTAAAAGTCTGGGGTTGCGAGGCACTTGTTAAGCGTGTTACACTTACCAAACCTGACAAACTAGATCCCAGATTTGTTAAGTCTATCTTTGTAGGATACCCAAAGGAAACGACGGGTTACTCCTTCTACTACCCACATGAAAACAAGGTACTTGTTGCTCGGAATGCTGAATTATTTGAGAATAGTCTTATAACTCAAGAAGCAAGTGGGAGTGTAAAAGATCTTGAAATAATTCAAGATGAAGATACGTATCCTTCTGAAAATACTAGCTTACATCATGATGAGGAAGATCAAGAAACCGATGAACCTCAAAGTGATATCATTCCCGTTTGTAGGTCCATAAGGACACGACATGCCCTAGATCTTATGTGCTTATACATCGATGTCGAGGAGCATGAGTTAGGGGATCTTAATGAACCCGCTAACTATAAATCTGCATTGTTAGATCTTAAATATGATAAATGGCTTGCTGCTATGAATGCGGAAATGCAATCCATGAAACATAACCAAGCCCGTGACTTAGTTGATCTTCCTCTTAACGGTAAAACCGTTGGTTGCAAATGGCTCTTCAAAAAAAGACTGACATGGATGGCAAGGTACACACTTATAAAGCTCGTCTTGTGGCGAAGGGCTTCACTCAAACCTACGGGGTTGATTATGAAGAAACCTTATCTCCTGTTGCCGACATTAAAGCTATTAGGATTCTTATAGCCATAGCTGCTTACTATGACTATGAGATTTGGCAAATGGATGTCAAAACTGCCTTCCTCAATGGACATCTCTCTAAAGAGGTCTATATGGTGAAACATGATGGTTTTGTCAATCCTAAATATCTAAACCAAGTATGCAAGCTCAAGCGTTCCATTTATGGACTTAAACAAGCATCAAGGCAATGGAATAAACGATTTGATGATGAGATAAAGAAATTTGGTTTCACTCAAAATCGTGATGAGCCACGTGTATATATGAAAGCTAGTGGGAGTAATGTTACTTTACTGATCTTGTATGCGGATGCCATATTAATCATGGGAAATCACATTCTAATGTTACAAGATGTAAAATCCTACCTTGGAAAGTGTTTTGCTATGAAAGATTTAGGGGAAGCTGCATATGTCCTTTGAATCAAGATCTATAGAGATAGATCAAGGCGGTTAATTGGTTTGTGTCAGAGTGCTTATATTGAAAAAATCTTGAAAAGATTTAACATGGAGAATTTCAAACGTGGAAGTATCCCCATGCAAGATAAGCAAAAATTGTATAAATCACAAGGTGCTTCAACACCTGCTAAGGTAAAGCGCATGCAAAGAGTTCCTTATGCCTCGTGGTATGTGTTTAATTACACATACCTTTTACCTTTAAAATCGACCCTAAACGACCAAAAACGCACATAAAATGCCATAAATATGCCTGTTTTTGTGTTTGTGTTGTGCAGGTACCGGATATTCACTAAAGGACAAAAACAAAGCTAAAACGGAAATTTCCGGATCGACTCGACAACGTTTGTGCATTTAATGAAGTCAAGACGAAGTCAAAGTCAACCCCGGGATACAGCTTTGGAAAGAGCATCGAAAACCAAAGCCGAAAATGAAGAATACTTAATGGGCCCACCCGAACCCATCTAATGGGCCGGATAAGCCCATTAGTATATATTATGAAGACCATTATAAGCAAAAAGGACCAAAACCCTCTTAATAATATTCGGCCCAAATCAAAAGCCCATAACCCTTTTAAACTTAACAGCCCAAAACCATGGCTGTTAAGTTTATTAACCCCATAAGGACCTTCCATGTAATTAACTTATAAACCCTCAGGGACTGTTTGTGCCAATCCCCTAAAAGTTTACACACCACAAGGACGAATCATGCAATAAACTTATATAAGTTGAAGGGCTGAGTTTGCCAAATCACCAAAACCCTTACCCTGCCTAAATTTAACATAAACCCTAAACTTCCCTTTTCCCGCCATTAATACTGTGCACCCTTCACACACAATTCGTGTGTCTCACCTCTGCAACAAGAGTCCAAACCCTCCACTCTACTCCAAAACCCCACCATCACTACCCCACCCCCACATGGGCTGTTGATAGCTTGGCAATCCTCAAACACTTCATTGGACATCAACAAACGACAAGGGATCAATGGCTAAAATCACAGGCTTGGGCTGTACTCAAATCCAAGGGCCAAGATGCATTCTTGGTTCTCCTCACAAAAGAAACACAAGAAGCACAACTAACAAGACTTGAGCTTCCTATATATAAAGAGAAGACAGAGTCAAGAGTAGTATGTAGGAACTAGGAGAAATATAGATTAGCTTTAATGTTTTTAAGCTTATTGTTTTATTTTAATTCTGCCATTTTAATTTTGTATGATTTTCTTTTTAATGGAATTTATGTTTAGCCAAAAATTCTATCATCTATGATTTTGAAATTGCCTATTGCTTATCTGTTTATTTTTGCTTATTGTTGTCTTTATTGTACTTATCCTGCTTATTATGTTTAGATTTTAGTATCCCATAAGTTCCATTCAAATTTTATAGTTGTTTGATCATTTTAGCTTTTAGACTAGTCAAAACTGTCAATAAGCTTAGCTTATTGGCTTTTGCTTATCTCACTAAAGTCATTGCTTAAAATTACTGTAGTATAGATGTGCTTAATCTGTTTTGAAAGTTCGATGCTTAGAAAAGTCCTGTTCTAGCTTTAAATTTGCTTTCTCATTTTCTAAAGGGGTGTTTGGGTCAAGGGCAAAAATGGGTCAAAAGTGTCTAAAAACACTTTGGGTCATTTGGTGAGCTTTGACAAACCCTAGTTAGTTGTTTTCAATCTATTTTTCAAAGTTTTAAGTTGTAAATCTCGTTCTTAAGATTTTTCTAAATGAGTCTTCAAAACTGTTGCACAAAACTGTTTTCATTAGCTTATTAGATAAAGGTTTTTAAAATCAGTTTGTAAGAGTTATTTTAGTGTCTTTTATTGTCCAAATAGAATAGGATATGTGTCTTTAAGTTAGTTTCTGTCTTAGTCAATGTTATCAAGATTTTGCCAAGTCAATTTTTGTTAAAAACTATCCATTTTTCAAATCCATATATCAGACCTTAGAAATTGTTTTTAGCTTTTGGATTTATGAGCATAAGCTCATTACAAGCTTGTCTTCATCTGTTTTAACTTAAGTTTTAATTTAGAGCTCATTTTGCAGCTTATTCATAAGCCTGCTCATGTACTTTTTCTTGTGAAAATTTGCACACCCCTTTGAAACAGTCTTCCTTACAAGTTTTTTTTATAGCTTATTTTTATTTCAAACTATATTCTCTTTGCATTTTTAGAAAGCCATTAAGCCACTCTCTAAGCTCATATAGGTCTTAAGCCCATAAGGTTCCTTTTAGTGGCTTAAAAACTAAGGCCAAGTCTGTCCTTAAGGCCTGTTGGTATGCAGTTTGGCCACTTTGCTTATTTACTTATTTTAGCTTTTTCTGCTTGTTTAATGTGCTTATTTTTCTTTAAGATTGCTTATTAGATGCTAGTGTATGTTAGTTTTTGCTTATTTTTGTTTTGCATTTGCTTAATTGTCCACAATAAGCCTAGCAGTTTAGCTATATTTGTCCTTAGTGTTTTAAAGCATTCTGTCTCCCTTTAGTGTGCTTATTTTAGTTTATTTTCTTGGCTTAATTCCATTCACTTTTGCTTATTAGTTGTAGGAGCTTATGTGTTTTAGCTTATTTGGTTGACATTTGCTTATTAGTCTAAAAAAGCAAACTGTTAAGCACTTTTTGTACTTAGTTTAAAAATTAGTATGCTGTCAGCTTTTAGTTTTTTTTACCAGCTTATTTTTAGTTTTCTTAAAAAGTGTTAGTTACAAAATTTGCTTATTTTAGTCTAAACTTTAAGTTTTTTTAATATATATATATATATATATATATAAGGGTTAGAACAAAAAGAGAGAGGCCAGGATTCGAACCCTGGACCTCCCCCTTTTCAAAGCCCCCTCACACACAAACTCATACCGTTGTGCTACAATAGCTCATCCGGTATGAGTTTGTTTGATTAAATATATAAGCCCAAACAGTCCCAGTAAGCATTCAGCCCTTTTGGGCTTATTCCTGGCTTATTTATAAGCTGTTGGTTTAAGTTAGCATTTTTCCTAGGATCTTCATTTCATAAAGTATTTTTCTTAATTTTTCCAGATTTTATTAATTTCGTTTAGTATTTTTAATGATTAATTTTCTTTTAAACTGTTTTTTAATTATAATAAATTAAACAAAAATCAAAAAAATATTTTTCTCTTTTATAAAATTTAATTTTATCATTTTGCACTTAGGAAAAATAAAAAAACTTTCGTAGGGTCATTTTTGCAAAATTTTAATTTTTAAAGAACGGGTTTCGGGCCCGATTTTCGTCTTCGTGTTTTTGAACTTAATTTAACTCCGTTTTCGTTCTAGTTTTCTTTATTCTTACTTTTTAGTCAATTATTATTAGGAAAAGTAAAAAAATTCACTTTAGGATTAATATTTCATGTTTTAGGTTTTTAGTCACATTCATTTTCAATTTCCGTTCTCGTTTTTGTGATTTAAACTAAATTGCCTTGATTTTATGCTCCCGTAGACTTAGGATTTTATTTTTATGCCTAATTTATGCTTCCCGTAGAATTTTAAGATAATCATTTGCCTTTTTATGCTTTCCCATAGTTTTAGGTTTAAATTCCCGTTTTCGCGTTTTTCTTAAATTGCTTTTGTTTAGGGTTTTCTTTTAGACGTTTTTGCATATTATTCATAGTTTTAGAAAATCAAATCCATATCTTTTTCATTCAAACATCAAATATCAAACCGACTTTCGACTTTCCAATTCACTCCTCGTTAGGACTACGACCCGGGAATATTATCCTATACAACTACCCGGATTCTATTGATTTTTTTAGATTATCCTTATTATATATATTTTTTATTATATATTATTATATATATAAAAAGGTGTAATTTAATCTAATCAATTTTTGGCGCCGCTGCCGGGGAGGAGTGTATAAGCGTTTGTCGTTTCGAAGTTTGACAATTAGTGCTTTGAAGATCCTTCCTTGTGGAGTTATTTTCTTTATAAAAAACAAAAATACAAAAATATTTTTCCTTTTCTTTTATTAGTATATTTATATATATATAAACAAAAAAAAATCAAGAAAAATCAAAAATATATAAAAAAAATTTCTTTAATTATCAATAAAAATCATCAAGTTGGTAAAAGAACACCAACATATAATACTTTCAACTGAAGTATTATCCATTAATAAGTTCCCGAACCAAAGAATCAAAAACTTACCTTTTGTGTCACTAGCGACGTACGGCTCACCTTTAAAAGTTAATTCTTTTAAAGAGCTACCGTGAAGCTTGTTGATTATTAGGTTTAAGTGTCTTATCTCGTTATTAAAATAGATTGTGAAAAATTGTTGAAAAAACCAAAAAAAATTAGTGTAAATTTTCTTTTTATAGTTTAAGTGCATGCGCACTCGTTCTCAATCTCGAAATCAAAACCGTCATCAACAACAAGCCCCACCGGTAGTTGTTGAACCTTTTAATCTTGAAGAACCTGTTGATAATCCTCCCGTAGTTAATATGGCCGCTAATGGAGCCGGTGGTGCCGGACCACCTCCCTTCGGAGGAGGTGGTTCACCAGTTCCTGACCTCCGGACTATGGAGGAGTTGTGCCAACCGTCTTTAGATGGTCGATGTGGACCAATTGCTCCGATTGCAATTCAAGCAACGGCTTTTGGACTTAAGAATGACATGATTCAACAAGTTTAAAATTCGTGTCCATTTCGCAGGCCGGGTGATGATGCCAACAAGCATCTCGACAAATTTTTGCATGTCACCCAAAGCAGGAAAGTGAATGAGGTCTCCGATGACGCCCTTCGTCTACATCTCTTCGCTTACTCCTTGCAAGATCGTACCGCCGAATGGTTTGATCGTTTGCCAAGGAATTCTATAAACTCTTTTGACCAAATGGCAAAAATATTTCTCGAAAAATACTTCCCACCCTTTATGGTGACCAAGTTGAGAAATGATATTACAAATTTCCGTCAAAGACTCGATGAGTCGTTATTCGAAGCTTGGGAACATTATAAGCTTTCAATTGATCGATGTCCTAACCACAACATGTTACCCGTGACTCAAATAGATACCTTCTATAACGGACTAACATTAAGGCATCGTGATACCATCAATGCAGCTGCCGGCGGGACCTTTATGAAAAGGCGCCCCGAAGAGTGTTATGATCTCATCGAAAATATGACCACCCATCACAATGATTGGGATACTTCCGCTCAACGGAATGAGTCATCGAGTTCTATCACTTCTTCTAATCCAGAAATAGCGTCCCTTAAGCTTCAAATGGAAGAAATGAATAGGAACTTAACAAGAATGCTCCAAACAAACCAACAAGTTAATGTCGTAACACCGAGTTGCGAGACTTGTGGTGGTCCTCATTCTTACAATGATTGTCCAGCCACCGTTGGCCAAAATCAGAACGTATATGCTGTGGGAGCCTACAATCAAGGTGGTAATTCCTACCAGCCTCAAGGTAACCGCAATCTGCTTAGCTATCGTTCGGACAATTATCTCGGACCACCAGGGTTTAATGTGAATCAAAATCAAAACCGAAGCAATCAAAATCAAAACAACCAGGTTCAGCCTTATCAAAACCGGAATCAAGGAAACAACCAAAGTAACAATCAGGGTAGAAATCAGTTTTTCCAGGGTGCTAATCATAATCAGAATCAGGTTCAAAATTATCAAGCCCCTAATACCCAACCTCCGGTTGCTTTACCGCAAGAATTAACAAACTACATCAGGATTAATGAAAACAAGATCAATTCAATGCAAACTCAAATGAACAACTTGGCTACTTCGAATCAAAGGCTTGAAAGTATGCTAGGTAACTTTATCAAAATGAATACCGCTTCTTCATCGGGTACGGGATCTCTCCCTAGCAACACCGTTGCTAACCCAAAAGGTGAATTGAAAGCCATTACCACTCGAAGTGGTCTTGTTCTTGATGAACCTTCCGTTCCTATCCCTCCTCCATTCATTAATCCGGAGGAGGATGAACGTGTAGAGGAGACTTTCACGGACTCGGAACATGGTGAGTTTACCATCAAGGTCCCACCTCCTCTAGTCCAAAAAGCTAAACAAAGAAATTTTGTGATTCATCAAAGGGATCCTCGTCACCCGAATATCCCTTATCCGTCTAGAATGTACCAAGAGAAACAAAAAGAAAAGGATGATGTTCAAATTCACAAATTTTGGCAAATGTTTAAACAACTTCATATCAATATCACTCTTGCCGATGCATTAATTCTTATCCCGAAATATCAAAAGACGCTTAAGAGTCTTCTTTCCAATAAGGAGAAGCTTATAGAATTGGCAAATACACCCGTTAGTGAAAATTGCTTCGCGGTTATCCTAAAGAAGCTTCCTAAAAAGCTAGGTGACCCTGGGAAATTTCTCATTCCGTGTGATTTTAATGAGCTCAAGTGCAAAGCCCTAGCCGATCTAGGTGCTAGCATAAACTTGATGCCACTCTCCGTATGGAAAGATTTAGGTTTACCTGAGCTTATTCCCACCCAAATGACTCTTGAACTAGCTAACCGAGATATTTGTACTCCGAAAGGAATTGCAAGAGATGTCTTTATTCCGGTTGGAAAGTTCACATTCCCCGCTGATTTTGTCATTGTTGATTACGAAAGCGATCCTCGTGTCCCCTTCATCTTGGGAAGACCTTTCTTACGGACCGCTCGTGCTTTTATTGACGTTCATGGAGAAGAAATGATTCTCCGTGACGGTAATGAAAGACTAATCTTGAACATGAGAAAGGACACTTCAAGCTATTCAAACGAACCTCATCAAGAATCAATCAACATGATTGATATCTACAATGTTTCACATGAAGAAATTCGTGAAGATTTGTTTGAAACAAATCACCCAAGTGGCAATCCCACTTCTTCTCTCACTTCTCATACCGACTTAACTTCACTGGAAGTTAAGTATGATATCTTTGATCCGGAGGGAGACATGGTAATTGAGAAAATGATAAACTTTGATTCTAAAAAAGATCTCCCTCTATCTCATGATAATCTCTTAAGTGGCAGTACCACTTTTCCTTCTCCCACACTTATCTCCTTAGAAGAAAGTGAATTAATTTAGGAAGAATTCAAAGCTTATCTTGCTAGTGACTCATTTCCACCGGGAAATGACGATCTTGTTAAAGCTATCCCCGAGGAGTTCGCCGATGAACTCGCTCTTATTGATTCATTTCCACCGGGAAATGATGATATGACTCCGGAAGACGTTATTAAAGAAGTGAAATGTTTGCTTACTCAATCTCCATTAGCAAACTATTCTCTCGATAACGATCTTGTTGTTACCATTCTCGAGATGTTCACCGATGAACATGCTCTCGATTATTCATCTCCACCATTATATGATGATGTTGATGATGATCTTTATTACTCATCCCCAACATTATGGGATGATGATAATATCTTTGATCTTGAACCCGTTAATGATGATACTTATAATGATCCATTTGACTTCAAGGAAGAGAAAATCAAAGAGTCTAAACTCTTGATTGATGAACTTGATCTTCCTAAATCAAATAATGTCCTTCCTTTCCCCGAGTGTGACTCGGTTTTCTATGAGGATTTTTCCGAGGTTGATGCTTTGCCTTCGACCAACAACAAGGACAAGGTATTTAATCCGGGTATACTTATTCATGAGAACCTCTTTGAAGTCATCAACTTTGCAACACCAGATAAGAATGTAAAGAAGACCACTAATGCTTCTTTAATTCTTGAGGATTTTAATCCTCCTCTTTCTCTTTATGAACTTTCGTTCCACAAAGAAGTTCCCGGGCTTGGAGCTGTACTCTCGTTTCCATCCGAAAATGAGGAAAAAGTTTTCAACCCCGGGATTCTCACTTCTAAAAGAGTTCATACCTCTCTTCTCCCGGAACTATCTCATCGGGGAACTAGAGCTTTCAAAGTCACCAAAATTCTTGAAAGCCCGATGGAGATTTTTCCTTGCTCTTACCAAGAGGACATCCGAGTCTTGGATGTTCCGTGTCTCCACTTTTATCCCCCTTGACAAACTCTAGTATAGGGGGATTAGGTCAAGCTAAGTGACCTAAAACAAGCGCTTCGTGTGAGGCAACTCATGTTTATCCTAGTATTATCATCGTAGTAGTATTAGTAGTAGTAGTATGGTAGTAATGAATAAGTGTTTTTTGTTGTGTGACGAGGCTCGCTTTTTCCTTTCCCATGTTTTGTGTTTTGTGTTGTATTGTCCAGGATTTCCTGGATTTTTGAAGCCTCTCGTGCTCGCGGTTTTTGTCCTTCGATCACAAGAGCTTCAAATCCTCAGCTTCATTTTGGGAATCTGATATCCAAATCTTATCGACTAACGTTTATCTTTAAGCATACTTAATAAACGGCTTAGGATTTACGTAGAGGCCCTTCGTAAAACATTGAGGACAATGTTTAGTCTAGTATGGGGGGATCTTCGATTTGATTATGCCTGCAGTCGTTGTTTTCACGTAAGCCCGTTTTTACCACCAAAATTTTTGAAAAATACCAAAAAATGAAAAAAAATTAAAAATTTTCAAAAATAAAATAAGTGTTTTGTCACAATTTTGACTTTCCTGCTGGGTAGAATAAGAGTAAATTTTGACTCGATCGAGCGTGTTGAGCTCTAGCTTGTTCCTTAACATTTAGACTAAGCGTTCGCGAATATTTGCGAAGAACGAAAAATGATAGAGTTAAGTATGAGTTGGATGCTAAACAAGGATTATTTGGAAATCTTAAGAGCTTATGTGTGTAATTTGTCACTTTTTCTCCCATAAGCTTCTAACCGGACTAATATACGTGCTATTTTTGGAGATTAAACTTAAATCAATAATTTTTATGTAGTATATAGCAAAAAATTTAGCCTTAGTTCACATTTATACTTGAATTTTTCAAAAAGAAGTCTTCTCTCTATCATATATATAAAAAAATGATGATGATATGTTGAAAAATGAAAAAAATATATAATAAATATAAACTGTGGGCTGATAAAAGTTTGCTGCATCTTGCCGGCTCACAACCGATGTTACAGCCTTCTAAAGAAAGCCCATAGTAAAAATAAAAATCCGAGACTGATAAAAGTTTGCTGCATCTTGCCGGCTCACAACCGATGTTGCAGCCTTCTAAAAGGTCGAGGGTTACAATTGCATAAATGTTTAATATTAAGTGTGAATGAATAAATAGATCTCTTTTTATTAAATTTAAATATGCTTTTAAACTTTAACTATTCTATTTTATAAGCTATGTGTATACGGAAAATCTGAGAGTTTTTGAAACCTAAGGTCTGTGAGTCCCGATACTAGTCTCTGTGAGGTGTCAAAAGCCTGGTCACTTAGCCGCAAGGTTGGGATGTGTCAAGACGAAAGTCGCTACATGGGATGATCTCGCCTTCAAACTCATTATTCTCGGGTGAAACGTGAAGCATAGAATTTTGCAAAACGTTGATCCATGGTTGAAATTCAAAATAGCACATACACCTAAGATATAATAATTGTCGGGAGTGAAAAGTTCACAAGTTGCAAATATGAGTAGTGTTAGCATCTTAACTCATATTTAGCGGTGATTTCGTTTTAAGCTTGGTTTGGAATAAATAAAAAGTCGGGGACGATGAATTTATCCTTTTTGGGGCATTCTCGGATCAAAATGCATCTTGTTCTATGATCCCTAAAAGTTATAAAATAACGAAAGTCAAATAAGTTAGTTAGTTGCTTAAAATAAAAAATACAAAAATATGTGTAAGAGTATATATTTAAAATGGTAAAGACGGGGCTTTTCCAAACTTATGAGTCTTTACTTCCCCTCAACAAACACTTAGCTACTTTTCGAGGTTATTAGTCGAGGGGGATCGAGATTCTTAGTTTTCTAAGTGCTTACTTCATAGCATTGCGTGAGGACACGACAATGTCTTAGTATGGGGGATTTTGGTATGCGTTTAATTACACATACCTTTCACCATTAAAATCGGACTTAAATGACCAAAAACGTACAAAAAATACATTGTATTTGTATGTTTTCACTTATATTGTGCAGGAAACGGATATCCGAAAAAAAGGACGAAAAATCAAGCTAAAAACAACAAAACTGAGCACGGAATGGAAAAGCGTGGAAAAGACAAAGTCAAATCGAAGCAAACCCAAGATGAAGTCAAGTCAGCCCCGCAAAGTCAACAGTCAAAACCGGAGCCGATACCGAAGAATACTTAATGGACCCACCCAAACCCATCTAATGGGCCGGGTCAGCCCATTAGTATACTATATGAAGACCATGAGCCCAATCCCTTTTATATTTAACCACTAAAAGCCCATTATCCCTTTCATTTACCAAACGAGCCCAATTGATATAAACTGGCCCAAATCTATGATACTTAACGGGCGTTTACACCGCAAGGACTGGTATTGCAATCTCATAAGACACTTTGAGGGGGGAAAATTGCCAAGTCACCAAACTCACCTCTGCACAAAACAAAATTAAAACCCTGTACACACAACCCATTTTACCCGCCAAATCCCTGACCCATTGTTCATGTATCCCTGTCCCCCCCCCTCCTCGACCACTGTTCACTATACTCCAAACTCATCTCTTTCCCCTCACAAGCCTCCAAGATACAAGTTGGCAATCCCTAAGCCAACCATTGGTTCGAAGAAAACAACAACAAATGAAGGGTTGAGATTAGAGATTGGGCTCCAAGCAAACATGAAGGGCCAAGATTGATTGGGCATCTCTCTCACACAACAAGCACATGCCTGGAATTTTCTCTATGAAGAAACACAGCCAAAGAGACACAAGACTTAGTATAAGTAGGCTTTTGTATTTTCATTTTTAAGAGTGTCGAATTTTTGTGTTTTAAGCAAACAACTTGTAATATCAAAAATTTGTACCCTTTTCAATATTGCAATTTAAGTTTTCTGTCATTTCATTTCTTGTCATTTTAAATTATTGCATTTAAATTTCTGTCATTTTTAAGCTTTCTTTAAAATAGTGTCATTTACTTATTTGTCTTTAAAAATTCTGTTGTTTAAGCTTATAGATAAGCTTTTAAGTCATTGAAAGCCTTTATAGAAGCTCATTCCATTTTCTGTCAAAAAAAGTCAAAAATCCAAAAAAAACTCCAAAGAAACTGTCAAAGAAGCAATGAGCATGGTTTGAAAAGGATGGCCATAGGTTTTAGAGCTTATGGTAAGCATTAGGATCTGTTTTTAAGCTTGTAAGAGCTTAAATCTTGCCAAAAAGCCAAGGACTCTTTGTAAGTTTTCTTTTTAATTTTTGCTAATTTTTACTGTTCATTAGCTTATTTGTGTTTATCTTATTGCTTATCTTGCTTATTATCTGATGTTTATGCTTGTTTATGTTGTTATTTGCCTGCTTTGTCTTTTGTTTAAGATTTAAGTCAAAACTGTCCCTTATATGCTTAATACTGCTTGTTGCTTATAACTTATTTAGTGCTTATTATTGTATGCTTTTATCTTAGTTTTGCTCAACATTGTTTGCTTGTTATCTGGTTTCCAAAAGCCTAGCCTTAAAACCCTTTAAATCAGCTTGAATTTGATCTTTATCATTTAAAGGGGTGTTTGGGTCAAGGGATAAAAGTGGGTCAAACTGGTTTTGAAAACCATTGGGTTATTTGATGAACTTGCACAAGCACTCTTGAGTTGATTTTAACCTGTTTTTAATAGTTTTCAAGTGTTTAAGATTTCCTTAAGGTTTTTCTATAAGTCTTTATAAACTATGTTCATAAAAACAGTTTCAAATGGGCTTATTTGATTAAGAATCTAAAACAGTCTTTTCTGCCTTATTTTTGTGTCTTTTCTTTGTGTTCAATGCAGTAAAAGTAGTCCCATTTGGTTAGCTTTGGTTTTACTTAAACTGTCAACTCTTTCTTTTAGTCAAATTTTTAGTTCAAAAGCCATTTTTCATTTCTAACTTTCAGTTAGTAAAATTGTTTTTCAGCTTTTTAATTTTTGAGCACAAGCTCATTAGGAGCTATTCTCCATCTGTTTTAACTTTGTTTTGAATTTTGAGCTTATTTTAAGTTTGCTTAATAGCCCTTTTAAAACTAAAAATAGCCAAAGTCAGTGTATGCTGTTTTCACAAGCCCTTTTCTTGGCTAATTTGATTTTCAAACTTTATTCTTTTTGATGATTTTAAAAGGCCTTAAGCACCTCTTTAAGCTAGTGCATGCCCTTAAGCCATAAGGTTCTATTTAGGTGCTTAATTTTAAGCCTAAAAGCCTCTCCCCTGGCTATGTGTGATGCAGTGTCTGCCTTTTAGCTTATTTGATTTTTAGTGCTTATGAGCCTGCTTTTCTTTGCTTATCTTTAGTTTTCCTTGCTTATTAGGTGTTAGTTATTGCCTGAGTTTGCTTATTTTTGTTTTTCCTTTGCTTATTTTGCCCCTATAAGCCAACAGTTTAGTTAAAATGAGCCCTTAGCTTAAAAAGTTAATACTGCCATCTGTTTGTGCTTATTTCCCCAGCTTATTGTGAGTTTTGAAAAAAGTTCCTTTTTTAAATTTGCTTAATTTTGTGTCATTTATAAGTTTTAGAAAAAAAAGAAAAAAAAGTTATTATAAAAAGAGAGAGGCCCAGGCTCGAACCCTGGGCCTCCCCCTTTATAACAAACGTCCCACACTCACACCCTCATAACCTTTGTGCTTCAATAGCTCATCCAGCTATTGTTGCACAATTAATTCTCTTATACCTTTTTTTAGCCCATAAGCCCATAAGCTGTTTTTGGCTTAATTCGTGGCTTAATTGATAAGCTGGGACCTCCAGCTTATTTTTCATAGATCCATCTTTCTTTTAGCTACTTTCCTTAATTTTTTGAGATTTTTCCCATTTCGTTTTCTATTTTTTATCATTTATTTTCTTTAAATCTGTTTTTTAATTATTAAAAATTAAATAAAAATCAAAAAAATATTTTTCTTTTTTAGAAAATTTTATTTTGTCATATTACACTTAGGAAAAATAGGAAAACTTTCGTAGGGTCAATTTTGCACATTTTGAGTTTTTAAAGCACGGGTCTCGGGCCCAGTTTTCGTTTTCTTCGTTTTTAACACTTTTAAGCTTCCGTTTTAGAATTTTCTTTCATTTTTCTTTTAACTTAGTTATTTTAAATTATAAAAACTTTAATACATCATTTAGGGTTTAGTTTTTGAATATGCTATATCTTGATAATAATGGAGATATCTTCAAAAAAAATCGAAAATCAAACAAATTTCGAAATTAAATGTTATATGTGTGTCCATGTCATCATTGAGATGGTATTTCATGTCATTGCCACATATTTATCTACTCATAGTTACACTCATATATATAAGTTATAAATATATTATTATATATATAGTACTTGACCCAACTTGAGAGCCCATTTTGTTTGGTTTTATGCTATTAGCGAACATGAGAATTAAGAAAGAATGTATTCTTGTCAACAGAAGATCTTGAATTCTCGTTAATTTAAAAATTAATCTAGTCTCACTTGGGATTTTCTATTCGAAAACAAATTGGCGGAAAAAGATGAGATGGAAAAGGACAAAGAAAGAGGAAAAAATGATTATCGTTTGGTGGTGAAAAGAGGTGGTGGTGGATGAAAAGTTGAAGAAGAGAAGTGTTTGGATTCGGGTATTATTTTGAATTCGTTCATTGAAAAGTTTTGGGACCAACGGAGTTACTAGGGTGTTTGGATGCTAACGAAAATTTGAGTGGGTGTTTGCAAAATAGGACCAAATGCACATTTAACAGTCTAGTTTGAGACCAAAAGTGTTGAACAGGGGCGGAGCCATTCCCATCATAGGGGGTCAACTGCCCCCAACGAATGCTTCAATTATCACATCTGTTAATGTTAATTTTCGAAGTTTAATCGTCGTGCCCTCAACTGTAAATTGAAAATGCCCTCAACGAAAAGATAGTATGACAAAAAAAAACGAAGACAAAAATGGTTTGGTGGATACGGGTTAGCATATGAAGTACTGTATCATATATTCTTGAGATATGTGAAATTATTAATTAAGCTTTTATCTTCTAACTTTTTTAAATGAATCAAATTTCTCATAATCCAATTACAAAAAGCTATCGGGTCTTTGTAGCTCATAATATTGTAACTTTGAGTAAACTTATTGATTATCTAAAATTCTTTTTTATTACTTGTATGTAAAGTTTTTTTTTTAACTAGTTTACCTAATATTAGTAGTGTTTTGCTCAATTTTCTTCACCAAGGTAATATTTTTTTGGTTTTTGGTTTTTTTGCCTAATTTGTTGTTTATTAGAAGGTCCTAACATGTTTTGTTGAAAATTTCTTATGTAATATCATATCGATTATAAAAAAATTTACAATGAAACGAGCGAAATGAGATTATTGATGTTGGATACCATGATAAGCCCCCTTGTTCCTGCTTGCTTCTCGACTTGAGCCTCGAGCTTAGAAATCAAGTGGGGTTTTCAATCCAGTTTGAGTCATAATCTCCTTGAGTTTCTCAAAGTCAATGATATCGTTACTTTTGCTTCTCTTGTAGAAGCTCGTCCCTTTGGAATCGACCAACAAGTCAAGTCGTTTGACTTGTTTATATCTTCGACAAGCTCAGAGGTAGACAATGATCAACCAGCCGCCTTGTAGTTTGTATAAAAAAGAGTAAAGTAATGTTATTTCCTTGCAGATATTCTTCTTATGTTTTAACATGTAATTTGTGAATTATATATATGAAAACGGGTTAACATATTATAAAAACTTAAGCTTTTGACATCTTAATTCCAACAAAAAATAAAAGTCAAAGTAGGCATACAAACAAAGAGAATTGTTAATGCATTCTATCAATGTTGAATAAAGTAACAAAAATGCGGACAACTCGTATAAAAAAACATCAAAAGCGTTTTGCACACTTATAGTATTTAGTATTAGCATCCTCAAAACTTATATGAAACTCTTTCATTCAGCAACATCAGAACCCTAAAGAACAAAAAAAGAAGAAAAAAAAGGTTATAATGAATTAAGCAGCATAAGATAATAAACAAACAATAAACAGATGGCTTCATGTCCAGTGATTTAAAAAAGTTGCAAAATTTAAGTACACTGTGGGTCAGTTTCCGCATTTGTCAACCCATTTTGGCAAACAAGGAATTCTTTCTTAGCAAATTCTAAAACTATATTTTGGACTCACATTTCTGAAATTTTCAAAGTTTCTGCAAAAACGATTACGTTTGCCAGAAGTGAAGTTTATGACATAATAAAACACAATTCAAACACCCCTAATATATTTACCTCAGGAAGGCGGCTACAGATAAAGGCAAGGAGAAGTTGTACCCTGCACTGCTCCAATCTTCTTCGGTCCATGAAAGTAAACACTCAGCTGAAACACCAAATTAACATAATAAGATACTAGTAACAAACATTTAGGGGGTGTTTGTTTGGATGTGCGTTTTGAAATCCATTGAATACTACAGAACAGAACACAACAGAACAATACCTTGTATACTCTACGACCACGAACCCACTCTCCCTTCGCTTCGACCATCCTCAACTTTGGAATCTGGAAATAAAAATATAATACCCGGTATTCACATGTGAGTTCTTAGTGTTTTTGTCACTCTCTTTTTTAACATCTTAAAATAAATTTGGGATATAATTATACCTTAAAACTCATAGTCCGGTAAAGCGGAGCCTCTATCACTATATGACGATCGTCGGCTATCACCTTGTCATGCGGCTCCCATTGAAGTGCCTCTACTTGCTGTCCATATGACAAGTTCAATAGACAAGTTTAGTAGAATAATATGACAAGTTCAGTATGCAAGTTCAGTAGAATCAAAAAACAGCCTAACCTTACTCCCACACACACCGAGCGTAAGTTTGGAAAGTAGTATAGCTTCACCGGTTTCAAGCAGAGGGTAGTCAAGCTGCAATTGAATATGCAGAAAATGAATAAGATAAGCTGCAATTACGAATATGCAGAAAATGAATAAGAATATTTACCTCAATAATCATATGCCTGTGTCTTTCACACGGCTCAACTTCCCACGTCACCCTGCTTGTAGGGATTCCATTTGTGGCTGCAAAAACATTGTAAATGACGTTAGACGACCAAATGAAACGAAGAAGAGAAAATGATGGAGATTAGTAGCTTGACGAAAACGGGGAGGTTCAAAAGTTTAAGGCAAGGTTAATAGTACCGAAAGGTTATGCACCGTTAGCAAGACTTGATACTGTGCGGTTGATACTTGGTTTGGCAGCACAACGAGACTGGGAAGTTTTTCAGCTTAACGTGAAAAGTTCCGAAATCCATGGAGAGCTTAAAGAGGAAGTGTTTGTGCATAAACCGGAAGGTTTCATAAAAATTGGAGAAGTTCTGACAAGGTGTGGTATGGATAATGGCAATGCAGTGAAAAATCCAATTGTTCCAGGTACGTTATTATCAAAAGATGAGGCTGGTGAAGAAGTTCTGGCAAGGCTTATAAAGATAGCAATTATGCAGGGGATTTAGATGATGAAGAGAGTACATCTGGTTTTGTATTTATGATGGGGTTCGGGAGCAATAAAGATCATGGTCTTGGAGTGGTGAGCTTATCAGCTACCGAAGCGGGAGCACATTGCAGCTGCTTTGTGTGCATGTCAGTGCATTTGGGTTAGAAGAATTTTGATGCAGGTTGGAGTTGAAGAACAAGGAGAGTCTGTGACATATCTGACTTTCAAAAAACCATGTAAATTTCATGGAAAAAGTAAGCACATTGGAGTAAGGTTTGACTTCCTTATAGAATTGATAAATGATGGAGTTGTGAGCTTAAGTTTTTGTAGCTCATGGAATCAAGTTGCTGACATCATGACAAAACCATTGAAATTAGAGCTACAAAAAAAAACTTAAAAGCTCACAACTCCATCATTTACCAATGACGAAACCATTGAAATGAGAGCAGTTTGAGAGGTTACGCCGCATGCTTGAAGTGACAGAAGGTATTGAGGTAAGCTAAATGCAGATAGATGCATTAGCTTAAGGGAGAATTATTAGTCAAAGTTTGAGTACTTAAGTCTTAGGCAAATTAAAAAAGTGTTGGCTTCTTCTTATCATATAGAGCAGTAGCACATCATTTATGAGAGCGTTAAATGAAGTTTACAAACAATAATAAAAGACAAAAAGAATGAGGAAGCTACCGTCGTCATTTGGGAGGGGTGGCGCCATAGGAACGCCTACACTGATCTGAGCATTAGTATCACGATACCACTTAATGGTATCATCATCGTCAGCATCATCCTTCTTTGCGGCAGCAGCAAAATCAGTGGCACGCAGAGATCCGTAAGCGGCACCCATATTAACAACAACCTGGTTTATATCATTAGTTAATTAATTAATCATTGATAAGTTA
Organism: Tanacetum coccineum; assembly: GCA_026074375.1. Lineage (NCBI taxonomy): Eukaryota > Viridiplantae > Streptophyta > Magnoliopsida > Asterales > Asteraceae > Tanacetum > Tanacetum coccineum. The sequence continues at coordinate 32,634 of BQNB010066702.1, forward strand.
AATTAACAAGTAAAAACCTGTACATTTCAATTACTACAATAATTAAAACCCTAGCTCCCAAATACATGAAATTACAAAATCAAAACAATCAAATCTTAACCTGGTTTCGAAATCCTCCATTTGATTTGATGAGAATTAAATTAACAATTGAAAAAACAACCGGTTTTTGAATGAAACCCTAAAAAAATTTGATTTGATCTTTTGTGTTGTTTGTTACTCCAAACCCAAACATCATCGAACGAACGAACAACCATGGTCAAACAATAATAGTCAAACAAACAGAGATTTTACAAAACCAGTCCATCTGGTTACTATTTTGACAAAACTAACCCCCCAACAACATCACTTCACTCACATGATGACTACTGACACGTCACATACACAACAACAACACGCAAGCAAATTAATAATACGTGATCAGCAAGATTCTTGAAATTTTTAATTTTATTACAGTAAACAAGAAGAATCTTTAACCAACAAGATTCTTTAATTATATTTTAATAAAATACTAGTATCCAAAAACGAATATTCACACGTACGTTAAAAGTGACAAAAAGATGAACTATATTGTAGTTAATAATAGACAAAAAAAAGATCAAAGAAATATAGATATTTTAACGTACAATTAATGTAATGTGAGTGAAGGAGTCAAATACCAATTATTACCGTAAGCTAGTTTGATACTGCGAAGAATTTTTGATATAAAATAATAGTGTATTGCAAAAAAGTTGCAAAATTTGTCACCCATTATGGCAAACAAGGAATTCTTTCTTAGCAAATTCTAAAACTATACATTGGACTCACATTTCTAAAATTTTCAAAGTTTTTGCAAAAACGATTACGTTTGCCAAAAGTGAAGTTTATAACATAGCCCTGATTATAAAACACAATTCAAACACCCCTAATATATTACCTCAGGAAGGCGGGGCGGCTGCAGATAAAGGCAAGGAGAAGCTGTACCATGCACTCCTCCAATCTTCTTCGGCCCATGAAAGTAAACATTGAGCTGAAACACCAAATTAACATAATAAGATACTAGTAACAAACATTTAGGGGGTGTTTGTTTGGATGTGCGTTTTGAAATCCATTGAATACTACAGTACACAACAGAACAATACCTGGTATACTCTACGACCACGTACCCACTTTCCCTTCGCTTCGACCATCCTCAATAAAAATATAATACCCGGTATTCACATGTGAGTTCTTAGTGTGTTTGTCACTATTTCTTTTTTAACATCTTAAAATAAATTTAGGAAATAATTATACCTTAAAACTCATAGTCTGGTAAACCGGAGCCTCTATCACTATATGACGATCGTCGGCTATCACCTTGTCATGCGGCTCCCATTGAAGTGCCTCTACTTGCTGTCCACATACATCTTAACTGCAAAGATGAATAATTAAATTAACAAGTACATAACCTTATTAGTCAAAAAAAAAATTGTATCTCTAAGTTTAAAGCACTAGTAAGTTACTTAATTATCTTGTGACTTTTTGCTTACATATTTTCAAAGAAACTATACCTTGTAAACCTTCAATATTTCTTTTAATATGTTGCAACTTTATCAATTTTACTTATACCGGTATTTAAAGTATCCGTGTTTAAAGGGCCCAATTTTTTGTAACCGAACAGGGCACCCAAAATCCACAAGAACGAGTACAAAACACGAACTATCTATCACAACAACAAGATTCTTTAAACATGCAAAACAGATGGATCTACTTCTTTTCACGAATTATAAACAAGATTCCTTAAACAAATATTCTCAGACTAGATCCATCGAATATTATGACTACAGTAAAAAAAACACAATTCTTTTATTTAA